>JASSRZ010000080.1:13982638-13993540 GCA_032164315.1 Malacoctenus gilli
AGATAGATAGATAGATAGATAGATAGATAGATAGATAGATAGATAGATAGATAGATAGATAGATAGATAGAAAGAACTTGGTGAAGGCCTCCTTCTTGTACTTGTACCAGTTCTTGGAGAAGCGACGCTTGCACTCGTCACTGATGATTTTTAAATCAAAGCTGAAGACCCACCTTTTTAGATTAGCATTTGACTCCATCCTGGGTTACTTCTTAGGCTTTTAATACCCTGCAGCACTGTGGCACTTTCCATTTATTTCTTATCCCTTTTCTTGTCTTGTTTTTATTATTTTATTGTTTTGTGCACTTTGTGTTGTGTGTACTTTTATGGATTACTTGTGAAGCACTTTGAGTGCAATTCTGGTCATTGTAAAGGGCTATATAAATAAAATTTGATTGATTGATGATCGATCGATTTCTCTGCCTCACTGTAGGTGGTGCTGTTTGCATTTTATTGCTTCAATTCAACATGTCTTTTTTTTTTTCTTCTCTGCTCCAGTAATCCAGTTTGGGTTCATCACTCTGTTCGTGGCCTCCTTCCCCTTGGCCCCCCTGCTGGCTCTCATCAACAACGTCATAGAGGTCCGCGTGGACGCCTGGAAACTCACCACTCAGTTCAGGCGTCCCGTGGCTTCCAAAGCCCACAGCATCGGCGCCTGGCAGGAGATCCTCAACGGCATGGCCGTGCTGTCTGTCGTCACAAATGTGCGTGCATGTTTTAGCTCGCAGCACTTTGTGGGGCTCATAAAGCTCGGTTTTTCTTCCCCTCCATCGTCCGTAACGCGCTTTCCTCCTTCCAGGCGTTCATTGTGGCCTTCACCTCCGACATGATCCCTCGTCTGGTGTACATGTATGCTTACCAGCCCGAGGGGGAGATGAACATGAAAGGATACATAAACAACAGCCTCTCCGTGTTCAACATCTCGAGGATCCCGCTGGAAAACAAGCCAGACGATGAGGAGAACCCATCCTGGTTCAATAGCTCCATCACCAGCTGCAGGTGTGTGTGGAAGGGACTCACAGGGGTCACCGATTTTGGAGCAAAATACAGTTACTTAAACATTTTATTCCTTATTTTACTAGAAATATTGTAAGAGTGCTGAAGAAAGTAATTAAGTATTTCTTGTGACTCATGGCTGCTGCCAGTTGGTTTTACATATGATGTTAAAGGAGCAACTCCTGTGTGTAGCTACCGTATTTTCCGCATTACAAGGCGCACATAAAACCCCCAATTTTCTCAAAAGCAGACAGTGCGCCTTATAATCCGGTGTGCCTTATATATGGACCAATATTGAGTCACAACAGGTCTCGCAACTATGGTAAGCAGCCGCCGACTTCAAGCGCGTGGTTCATGCTGGGATATATGACTGCGCGAGCTGTGCCGTTTCCAATTCAATTTGTGTGTTTATGTAAAGACACCAAAATGGCTCCTATTAAGAGACACTCTTACGACGCAGAGTTTAAACTCAAGGCGATCAGTCACGCAGTAGAACACGGGAATAGAGCAGCAGCGAGAGAATTTAACATTAACGAATCAATGGTGCGGAAGTGGAGGAAGCAACAAGATGACTTGCGCCAAGTAAAGAAGACTGTTTATTCATTTTGGGAGTTGTCAGAACGCTGGTTTGTAATTTATTAGTAAAGTTTGACAGACCTATCTGACCGTTTTGTTGGCATTCCCTTTCGCGCAACTCCTTCTAATGGATGCATAAAGTAACCCCAGCCTCTACTGTAGCGTCTATTCTATGCGCCTTACAATGCGGTGCACCTTATATATGAACAAAGTTTTAAAATACGCCATTCATTGAAGGTGTGCCTTGTAATCCAGTGCACCTTATAGTGCGGAAAATACGGTAATTGGAAGTCTGATTAGTCAGTTTGAATTAGCTGAAATAGTTCGACACTCATGCTCCATGTCAAAGCAGCATCACTGTGTCATCATTACGTACATGTCTTGTAGTTTATGATTTATGGCCCAAGAGTCAGAGCGTGCTTGATTTTTTTTGGGGGGGGGGGGGGGGTGTTTGCGCAGTCTGATTTTCCAAACTACTAAACGATGTTAGACTTGTAATCACAGTTTGAGAAAGAAACTGCATGAAACAGGCTGATCAGGTATGTTCAACCTTTGCAGGTACCGTGATTATCGCTACCCCTCCGGACACGAGAAGGAGTACTTCCACACCATGCAGTTCTGGCACATTCTGGCTGCTAAACTGGCTTTCATTATCATCATGGAGGTAAACCACATCATCACTTCCTCCACTGACACTCAGTGACAATTAAATATCAGCCGTGTTTCAGTTTCTTGTATCCCAGCAGTACATTATATTAAAATGATTCAAGACACCCAGGCACATAGATCTCTGGTCGCTTTTCCAGCTCTGTGCTTTTGTCACTTTGGTCTAAATATGTTTGGGTTTTTTTTTTTCTACAGCATGTTGTGTTCCTGGTCAAATTCTTCGTGGCCTGGCTGATTCCCGACGTCCCCTCAGACGTGAGGGCTCGTGTGAAGAGAGAACGCTACCTGGTCCAGGAGTACCTCCACAACTACGAGGTGGAGAAGCTGAGGGTCCAGCTCAGCCAACACAAAGACGAGGAGTGCACCTGCACGCCCATGATCTACCCGTCCCTATCCAAGCACGAGGTGCTTTCTGAGTGCCTCTAGCCCCACGGGCTGCTGCTCAAGTCAGCCTCGCCCGGCGCCGTAGCGCCCTCTGCTTGTGTATCCTGATACTGACCATCACTTTACTGTATCGTCCGCGTGGCTTTGAGCACAACACACGGATTCCTACGAAAGAGCTACACGTTTACTCACTTCGCAGCCATCCCTCTCCTTGTAACCTGCTGACAGTGGAAGTTCACACAGTGAAAGACCAAATCTTGATGCATGCTGAAGCCGCGAGGCACTCGAACTGCAACGTGTCCGTCATATTTATGGAGTTTGTGTGTCGTAGTCGTAGAGCTGAAGATAACAAAGAAAATGCTGTAACGAGAAAATCACTGTGTCTAAACACGAGCGCTCACTCTCGTTTGAATGCAACACTATTTATTTTGAGTGCCACTATAAGTAACCAAAAACTGGATGCCTTAATGAATCACACTATCGTCATTGATTCTGTTAGTCAAGTGACAAGAGTTGCTTTTTTGAGGCTGAGAAATTGCTTCTTTTGGGGGATTCGAATGTTTCCCTTGTTTGTACTGTATGTGCAGATCCATCAGTCTCTACAATGCTGATATACCTGGTCACATTCACTCGCTTTTATTGTCTCAACAGTAACTTTGTTTATTTTTTGATGTTGACACCGCAGCAGCAATTCAACCAGATTCGGTTGAATCAGTTCGACTCTTGTCTCATGGAAATCAGAGCAGCTTTCCCAAACGCCAAACATGTGAAGTAGCTTTTCTTTCAGTGCTGCTGTTCCGACTGTGAGTTAGGGACGGGTTTTAGTCCTGCGATGGCCAGTTAGTCGTTCAGCCACAGAAGCAGCAGCAGCAGCAGCAGCTGCTGCGTGTTGACTGTTGACAGCGTGTCCTGTTCCTGGAGATGCGAGGCGAAAGCCCCGAGAGTGAAAAGATCCCTTTTTAATGTGCCTGTGTTTACCAACACGTCAGAGCTAATGAAAGGCCGCCCCCACCTACCCAGCTATGTTTGCTCCATTACGCAAAGCGCATCAGCCATCGCTTCGTTCCTCTGCCGCTGGTTTTCCCTCAGCTGTGTCTGTAAGGAGAGGGAAAGTTACACATTCTGGTTAATTTCTCTGATAATCATTGTTTTTGTTTAGTTTTTTTTAAGTATTGCACAAAGCACTTGATTAAAACATGACTACCAGGATGTAAACCTGTCCAATCAGCAGTTGCCATGACACTACGTTTTCATAATCAGTGTTCTGAAGCGGCAGCATGTGCGAATCTTTGTGCATTTGAAGGAAACGAGAGACACACTGGTAAGAAGGAGCTCACAGTTCTCATTCTGATCTTTGTTCGAGTTGAGGTTCAAACATGTAGCTTATTTGTTTGGAAATGACATGAAGGACGTTTTTTATTTAATCGCCTACCTTGAAATATGCGAGAAGTATCTGTTGTTGAAGTATTTGAATTTACTTGTTGTTGTAAAGCAGCTGACAGTGCTCGAAACTCTTTGCTTGACATGTGTTTAAACGATGACATTTGAAAATGCCTCCATGTTCCAGTTTGCCTTACGCTCAGCTGAAGTAGCTGCCGGATGCCTTAATACATCTGATAGAGGATTTTCTTTTTCTATTTAGTTTACTTCTGCTTCTCTTTTAAACTATTTATGTTCCATTTAGTTACCTTTTAGTTAGAATTTTTTATGCCACCACGTTTGGGGGGAAAAGTGAAACTGTTTACTGAATGCTTCCAGTTATGTTTCTGTTCTGCGTTTCTTTTTTCCAATTTTTTTAATTGTCCTATATCAAATAATACGATGTAACAAAAGTAAATCTTCAAAATAAAAGTACCTGTTCAATTTGTGCTTCCGCTCTGCATGTTTTTAACCCCTGCTGTCCTTCTCCTCCTCCTCCTCCTCCTCCTCCTCCCGGGGACGTGAAAGTTGACAGAACAGATGGCCGGAGAGAACGCTGCTAACTATTCAGTGTTTGTTCACACTGGTGGGGGTGTCTCACACCAAACTATGTTGGCAGGGTTTTTACACACAGAGCTGCTGCCAGTGAAACAAAGACATGGGCAACACTCAGGTTCAGGTAGGTTTTTGAAGACATTGCAACCTTAATTAAATATCTTTTTAAGTAAAAGTGGTATTTTATCATTTTTAAGTGAGCTCATTATGGCAAATTCCTGGATTATCAACCTGTAAATGATATATTATTTTTTTTTAAAAAAAAACTCTTTTCTATTGTCTTAGTGTGACCTTTTGTTATAGACTGAGGATAAGCATGTGTGTGTGGTTGACTGTGGGTGTTCTCCTGCACGTGAAGTTAAGCTCGAGAGTGAAACCGGACCGACTGACCACAACGTCTGTCTTTAAACATCGAAGCGTGGTGAAACTGTGAGGTGCGCCTCTGTGCTCTTTCAGCCTCCAGATGAAGCCTACTGTGACCTGGACCCCCACCGGGGTTTCCCCGTGATCCAGCTCTACGTGATCCCCTCCTTCTTCCTGACGGTGCTCGTCCTGGGCCTGCCCCTGAACCTGCTCTCACTCTGGATCTTCTCGCGCCGCCTGCGGCGCTGGACCCGCAGCACGGTGTTCCTCTTCAACCTGACCCTGGCTGACACCTCCTGGCTGCTGGCCCTGCCGCTCCTCGTCCACTTCCACCTGGACCAGCTGACCTGGAGGATGGGTCTGCCGCTCTGCGCGGCGGTCCGGATGTTCTACCACAACTACTTCTACCTCAGCATCTTCTTTGTCACCTGCGTCAGCGTCGACCGCTACGTGGTCATCGTGCACCCGCTGCGCTCGCTGGTGCTGCTGGGCCGCAGGAAGACCTGCCTGCTGTGCGTGGCGGTGTGGGCGGCCACGCTGCTCCTCAGCCTGCCTGTTGCCCGGATGACCCTCATCCAGACGTGCCCCGGGAGCAACCATACCGTGTGCACCCTGTACGTCCTCCAGAGTCGCACGGAGGGAAGCCTCCCCTACTCCCTCACGTGCTCCGTCGTCGGCTTCCTCCTCCCGCTGCTCTCCATCTGCTACTGCGGCCTGCGCAGCGTCAGGGAGCTGCGGCGCAGACCCTTCCGCCCCGACCCCCAGAAGAGGCAGCTGCGGCTGCGGCGGGTGCTGTGCGCGGTGCTGGTCCTCTTCGCCCTCTTCTACCTGCCGTACCACCTGAGCCGCAACGCCGCCATCGTCATTCGGGCCATCTACCCCGACAGCCCCGCCTTGTGGCGCCCGGCGGACCTGGCTTTCGCCCTGGAGATGTGCTTCTGCAGCCTCATCACCTGCGTGAACCCCCTCTTCAGCTGCTTCATCGGCCACCGGTTCAGGAGGGAGTTTTCCGGCACTTTGGCCGCCATGTGTGTCCGCTGTGCGACCTTGCCGCCATCCAGGCGGAGCCAGGTGGCGGTCCGAAAAAGGCAGGTGACCCCCTCCGTCACACCTGTGACACCTGAGCTGCAGATGTAGGTTCGGCAAATGATTGTCGTCTGTTTTTGTTGGTGCATTCAGTCAGTGTTGGCCACAAATGTTTGGTGCTCTTTTTTTTCTGAATGGACGAAATGTGATGAATAAAGTATCAAACAATGGTTCCCAGTGAATCTCGTTTCGTATCTGCTGGTCTGGTTCCTGAACTCGACACAACACCGCCTCTGCGTGGTTGGCTGCGCACACTCTCTTCTGTTCCTTCTTTCTTTCTCTCTCTTTTTTTTTATCAATGAAAGTAGTTCCTTCTTTACTCCCTCCGTCAGGTCCGGTGACTCTGTTGTACATTTTTGCTCATTTTAGCTCAGACTCAAAATCCAGGAGCGACCTGACTGAAAGGGGCGGACACCGGAGCACTGCCGCTTTGTCTCCGCCGCAGCAAGTTGATCGGGATCAGTCCCGAGCTCATCCTCCGGTACTTTTCATTTTCACGCAGAAATTAGTGGAGCCGAGGAGGGGGGGAGGCCGCGGACGGCGATTGTGTCGGTTAACAGATTTGAGCTTGTAATTGAATTAGAGGAGGGGAGCGCGGGGAGGAGGGGCGCCGCGCGGAGCTGCTGACAGGTAGACGAGCTTGCGCGCTGTCCGCGGTGCTGAACCCCTCTTCCGGCGGCGGCGGCCACCACACCGGAGATCCTCACCTCAGATAAGACCGGCAGCTCCGCGACCCCTCCGCCGGCGACCAGCATCCACGTTTACCCCCACTTCGGTTCTTTTCCGAAAAAAATACTTGAAGGAAGGAAAAAAAAAACCCCTCCAACTCTTCATTTTGTGCTGCTGATTTTTTTTTCTTATCGCGGACTGGATCTTAAAATGGCACTGCATGGATTAACATTGCGCAAGGCAAAAGCGGACTTATTTGACTGCTGTTTTGTGACTGTGAATCCAGCCCTTTCAGACTGAGCGTGTTTCCCCTCTATCTCCATTTTTTCTCCGGCTCATCTCTTCTGTGGACATCAAGGCGTTTTCTGCTGAGAGGAAGGAGGCCTGCCGTTTGGATTAATCTCTTTACAATATGCTCGTTATTGCCGCACTTCCATTTGTTATTGTATCGTAGATTTTTTTTTATTTTTTGGGGGGGTTTAACGATCATTTGGATATGGAGCCAGGCACAGAGAAGGCTCTCCCCACCTCTAAAGAGGGGCTAAAACAACTGGCGGGAAAGGCCCTCGGGGGTCTGTACAGGTAAGAAAAGAATTTATGATTTCCTTCCGATCGGAGAATTCAATTAGGACGAATTCAAAGAGGGAAATACCGTTAATAGTGACAACTGAAAGGCTCCCCGACTTCAAACGTGACGGCGTTGGATTGCAACCCAATAAACGACAACCACAAAAAAATGTGATTTTTATGACACGAATCACAGACGGTGCTGAAAACAGAGTCGTGTGGCCCGAATATTTAAGGCTCAGTTATTTCCCTGGAGGACGCCCCCCCCCCTCCACCAGCAGCTGTGGGTGTTTTTTAATAATTAATGAAACAGAACAGAGTCGTGACACAAGGTCGGGGGATATCTATTACATGGGGTGTCCGTCAGTGTTCGAGTGTGATCGATGAGATTTCATATCAGTTTTTGGATTCTTTGCGATCACAAATAGTTTCCTTAAAAAAAAAAGGAAGAGGAGAGGAGAGGAGACACGATGCCAACACACCCCCAGTTAGAAATGACAGCAGGGCGCAGGACAGCCCTCACATGCACGGCGTTACTGGCTGGAAATGAAAACAAATAATTTGGACGTTTGAATATTGAGCCGCAAAAAACGAACTCAGCGGAAACGATCGGAAATCGGAGAGCTTTCATTTACATTTTTCGGCTGTGACCTTCTGATGGGGGGGGAAACCTCCGTTTCGTTTATTTTCGGGCCGCAAAAGATTTTTTTTTTTGAAATGGTTAAAACTGAATTCCAGCTGTGACACCGAAATGTGACCGAAAGCAGCGAAAAAATATCTCCAGGGTTCATCTGAGCTGCTGCAGGCCTGAGGGGGGAAAAAAACCCTTCTGGACGAGGCCTTCGCGTTTACATTCGGTCAGGTTAAATAATCCAGGCTTTTATCGACCAAAATAACCGAAAGTGAAGCAGAGCACGAAGCCTGCGTCACGTTGATGAGGGATAAATCACAGAAAAGAGGAGAAATACAAACTCCTGACAATGGTGATGCTGACAGTGCTGCAATGCGGTATGAAGGTCGTTCTCTCTTCGTTCCCACTGAGTCTTTTTTCGCACCCAGGAACGAAAAAAAAATATGTTCTCTCCCCCTCATGAAAGCTGTGCTGGCATTTATGGGCCTGTGCCAGAATAAGATCAAAAACAATAATGTTAATAATGAGGAGGTTGAAAAAGGCCTCATATTGAAAGAGTGCGATATAAAAATGCAAAGCAACCCTTTTTTAAAGTCCTATAGAAGATACATGCTGAAGAAAAGCTATTACATAAGTATAAACAGTTATTCCTTATTTAGAAGAAATGAAGCTGATTCTCTGCTCCTGTTTGCTTTAAATCTGCGCGGATGTTTCCCGAACATCCGAAGAAAAAGGGATCTGAATAAAACGCGGTGTTTTGCGGGCGGTCTTGTCGTGCAGGAGGCTCGAGAAGCGGCAGCAAACAGGTGAGGCGATCGAGCTGACGGAGGATGGGAGACCCCGGGCGGACCAGGAGCGGAAGACGCCCCTGTGCGACTGCACGTGCTTCGGGCTCCCGCGCAGATACATCATCGCCATGCTGAGCGGGCTCGGCTTCTGCATCTCCTTCGGTATCCGGTGTAACTTGGGTGTGGCCATCGTCAGCATGGTCAACAACAGCACGATCCACCAGAACGGCAAGATCATCATCAAAGAGGTGCTTGTTTAAACCCCGCCCCCCTCACGCGCCACACAGGGACCCCCCTTTTTTTCCGAGGAGGGCCCGAGACCACGCCGTGACAGGGTGTAGCGGTTCACACGCGAGAGTAGCCGACAGAGTATCTGGTGGATTTTGCAAAGTAGAAACAACATGGTTTTAAAATGCGTATTTGCCAATTCAATTGTTGGTTATTTTGAAATGTGAGAATTTTATTTTTTTGGTTCGTTCATTTATCGATTTACAAACTGACGTCAGAGCCAAAGAAATCAGTATTTTCTGAAGAATAAATACAAAAATCTCTCTGATTTGTTTTCTTTTGCAAATTTCAATCAAAACCGAATCGGTTTTTTTTTTTTGTATCGGTGACTCGATTGAATTCCACTTCAATGCGAAGATAATTGTGTTTCTGTCTTGTGTGTCCGGGAAGAAAGCGAAGTTCAACTGGGACCCGGAGACCGTGGGGATGATCCACGGGTCCTTCTTCTGGGGCTACATCGTCACTCAGATCCCCGGAGGCTACATCTCCTCCAGACTGGCTGCCAACAGGTAAGAGTCGGCCCGACAGACACGGTGGACCACGGAAGTCCTTCTCAAGGTGTGATCTGTGTCTGCGGGGTTTGAAGAAACGACCGGGGGGAGGGAGGAGGGGGGGGGGGGGGGTTTTTTTTGGCCCCCGGCCGGCCGGGGCAGGCGTGCCTCCTCATGTTAATGAGCTCCCAGGGGAGGAGCAGGTCTAATCCTTTATGTTTCAGAGGCATGGCAACCTCACCAGCCAGAGCCCTGCGTGAAATGTGCCTCTGAGCCATGATTGTGGCGTGTTTTCAATGACACATTATTCATCTCTGAATGCCGATTAAACGGCCACAATTACACAACAGCCACAACTACAAGTATACTTGTGACAATTCTCCTGTAAGTTATGTGGAAGAAACACTTACATGTAAGAAATAGCTAAATACTTAAATACGTGTACACTAATAAGAGGAATTCATAAGTGACATTATTATTAGATCCTGAGTCCTCATTAACTTGCTATCTGTGTGTGTGTGTGTGTGTGTGCGTGCGCGCGCGCGCGTGTGCGTGCGTGCGTGCGTGCGTGCGCGCGTGCGTGCGTGCGTGTCTGAGTCTGAATAAGATGCAAATCTTTGAGGAGCCCGATCAGGCCAAGTCAGCTGAGCCCTCTGCAGCAGACACCTCCTCTCTCACTCCCCTGGAACCTGAAGAGCTGCATGTTCTCTGTGTGTCTGCCATCCAATTAGTGCTGATTTATCTCCATTACGGGGCTTTATTCTCCCACCTTGTGGCAAAAAGCCACGTCAACCCGAAGCTAACAATTTAGCGTTTTAATATCTTGGTTGTGTCTGCGATTAATGTCAATGTTTTTTTTATTTTTTGTTTCTTTCTTTCTTTCTCTGAGATGATGCTTTTGTTTTGACTTCGATTTGACAAATGATCTCCCGCATACTGTTTACGCAGAGTCTTCGGCGCTGCCATCGTGCTGACATCCACCCTGAACATGTTCATTCCCACCGCCGCCCGGGCCCACTTTGGATGTGTCATCTTTGTGAGGATATTACAAGGGCTGGTGGAGGTACTGTTGCGCCGTTTGCCTGTCAGATTCTGACCTTTCAAACACTCAAAAATGATGCCTCATTATCAAGCCCAGAGCCAAACTGAGGTCCTAATGAAATTGTCCTGACATTCTGTATTTCGGTGTGTTTTACAGAAATGCTCGTCTCATATACACCCCCCCTCCCTTTTTTTCTGTTTGTGCTGGACAACAGGGCCTATTATGAGGAAGCTCCATTCATTCCACTGTAAACAGATTAGAACACAATCAGCAGACAACATAAAACCCTGAATAGCTGAGCTTACGTGTGTTTGTGTGTGTGTGTGTGTGTGTGTGTGTGTGTGTGTGTGTGTGTGTGTGTGTGTGTGTGTGTGTGTGTGT
>JASSRZ010000080.1:13993640-14006502 GCA_032164315.1 Malacoctenus gilli
GTGTGTGTGTGTGTGTGTGTGTGTGTGTGTGTGTGTGTGTGTGTGTGTGTGTGTGTGTGTGTGTGTGTGTGCTTGCTGGGCTGAAACGGCTCCATGTTCACTCAGAAACACATCCAACAAAAGAGATGAGAAGCACTTGATGAGGGCGGCTCCCACTGAACATGGGACATGTTTTCAGACAGAGCGTTGCTATTATCCGACTGAAGGTCGTCCTCTTTTGTTGCTTTGTGTTGCTGCGTGCGGCCGCCTCAGCGGCCGCCCGCGTCCACCAAGGGAGCTCCAGCCGCCTGCGCTCGACTTATTACAACAAATTAAACATTAGCATTTTAGGGTGTCTCCCACTGCAAGCCCCAGCAATTTGTGTCTATCAATAGTTGATTGTATGCCACTTAGTGTGTAATGAAGATTTAATGGGAACAGTTCAGGGTTTTTGGGTTTTTTTTTTTCTTTCCTTTTGCGAGGCGGGGAGTCAGCTTGAATTTGCAGTGACTCACAACTAAGTGATTAGTCTCCATTAGAAAGGTCAGCTACCATGCATGTCAGTTTGTTTGTTATTAACTGCAATTTGTCCTCCGAGTCTCCTGCAAACAAGGAGTGACGGCGCCAGTCGAGCAAAATGTCTTTTCATTACAAAAGTCCCGTCGAGTGGAAGTGTCGAAATAGACGCGTCGTAGTGACGGAAGGAGCAAATCACGCCTTCCTTGTGATCGTCGTACGAACAAATTCATTACATTCAGTGCAAAATGATTCATGGTTCAATATTGTGTGGCTGTAATCAGGTTTGTTGCATGTGCAGGGAGTGACTTATCCGGCTTGTCACGGGATCTGGAGTAAATGGGCTCCACCGCTGGAAAGGAGTCGTCTGGCAACCATCTCCTTCTGTGGTACGAAGCCTTCACACAGTGTCAGCAGCACAGCAGCTCACAGGCACCACACAGAGTTTGTGTTCTTCTTTACTGCACGCGTTGAGACTCAGGTGTGAAGGTCCAACCTGTTGTTGTCTCCTCTGGCTGTAGACACGCTCTGGACACATTTTTAAGCAGACACTGAGGGACAACACCGCAGTGTGGATGAAACAGCCTGGATCACTTTCTGCTTGCTCATGGCGTTTGTTTTTTTGTTTTTTTGCCATGTTCAGGGTCGTACGCTGGAGCCGTGATCGCAATGCCGCTGGCCGGGATCCTGGTGCAGTACACAGGGTGGTCCTCTGTCTTCTATGTGTACGGTGAGGTGCAAACAAACATCAGACGTCACACTGATTGGTTTCATTTTTTGCAGTAAGATCCTCCATGTTCACTTCAGTACACGTTGTTGCTGTTCTGCTGACAGATTCTGATGAGTCAATCATGCAGTAACGAACCAGACAGACAAAAACATTGAATTAAAACATTTTTTAGTTTGTTTCATCATTTTATTCCATGTTAAAGTTACAGGGTTGAAGTATAGTGCTACAGAGTTAAAGTATTACTTGTTGCTGCACTACGGTTCAAGATTTGTACTTGTCATGCTTTGAAAAACACATTTTTTCATTAAAAATTTCCCTCTTGGGAAATTACTTTCATTCCACAATGTTTGAGGGTCTTATGTGATTTTCTAGCTTTACGATAAGACTTTTATTCGGCTTGTACTGAGAGTGATATCAAAATTCGAGAAATGGCGCCCTAAACCCGCTGATGGTGAAATGTGTTTGGGATTTCTGAACATGCTTCGGCTGCTCCGGCTGAGCTTCCAGGGACTCACTTTTCTTCCCTTGGTGTGTTCAGGGTGCGTTGGGATTTTCTGGTACATGTTCTGGATTCTGGTGTCGTATGAAAGTCCGGCGGAGCACCCGACCATCACCGAGGAGGAGCGCCGCTACATCGAGGAGAGCATTGGAGAGAGCGCTCAGCTGATGGGAGCCATGGAGGTGAGTCGTCGGTCGGCACCGTTCGAGTCGTGACGCTGTGCGCCTGCTGACCCGGACGTGATTGCGTTTTGCAGAAATTCAAGACCCCCTGGAGGAAATTCTTCTCTTCCATGCCCGTCTATGCAATCATTGTGGCCAACTTCTGCAGAAGCTGGACCTTCTATCTGCTCCTCATCAGCCAGCCGGCGTACTTTGAGGAAGTATTTGGCTTTGAGATCAGTAAGGTAAGATTCGATTAGGTTTAGATTGAAAAAAAAAATATCAACACTTGGATTGTTTTCGCAACCAAACCTTATTGTCCTTTTTTTCAGAATCAGAATCACCTGCGGGCAGTGTGTCACTGCTCTGCTGATTTCTTTTTTATTGCTTTGGTTTCATGCGAGCCAAAACGTTGGGTCATTGTGGTGAAAGAGAGCAACAGAGCTGTCTTGTTACGATCAATAAAAAAGCAATACCGCCGATTTCTGTGTCGCCAGACCTAAAAGCATCCAGTACATCATCTGTTTAACACTTTTGTTGACTTAACGTAGCGACAGAATCTTTGGCTTTCTTCCTGGTACTGCAAAGGACGACTTATTCTTAGTGAAAAAGCCCGCTTATCTCTGAAGGAAATAAGTTGTTATGCTGGTTTTGAAATGACATTAACAACAAAAGGAGTGAAATTTGTGGCTACTTGCTTCACTTCTCTGCCAGCTGATCTAATCAGACTCTTCCTTGTACAACAGAAAGTGCCATCCAATCCAAACAAGAGTCCTGTCAGTGTTAACGTCTCTGATTGTCCTCCGGTGGGAGTGTCAAACATGACTCAAACGGGTGTGACAGGTGTAATCCAGCAGCAGGATGAGTTTGTGTTATTACTCAGGTGAATTATGGCTCTCACGTCGTTCTGGAGTCAGAGGTTGGAGCGCAGAGGGGCGATTGTTCGGACGCTGACAGAATCACTTTTGTTCTGACAGCGTTTTGCTTTTTTTTTTGTTGGTTTGTTTGCTGTTGCTGTCACGCTTGCTTCAGAGAGTTTTTGATGGTTTCTCAGGTTGGAATACTGTCGGCTCTGCCTCACTTGGTCATGACCATCATCGTGCCTTTAGGAGGCCAGCTCGCCGACTACCTGCGGACCCACAACATCATGTCAACGACCACCGTTCGCAAAATCATGAACTGTGGAGGTGAGGGTCCATTCCTCTGCTTCCTCCCCCTTCTTCACCCAACAGCTTCACCGCATCTGTTCACGTTTGTCCTTTTATCTGCAGGTTTCGGTATGGAGGCGACGCTCTTATTAGTGGTCGGTTACTCTCACAGTAAAGGCGTGGCCATCTCTTTCTTAGTCCTGGCAGTGGGTTTCAGCGGTTTCGCAATATCAGGTGGAGTGATTTCGTTTCATTTGAAACGTCAGCTCGGAAAAGCACGAGTGAAACTGAACGTCCACTGTTTGGTTTGCCGCAGGTTTCAACGTGAACCATCTAGACATTGCCCCTCGCTATGCCAGCATCCTCATGGGCATATCGAACGGCGTGGGCACCCTGTCAGGGATGGTCTGTCCTCTTATTGTGGGAGCGATGACAAAGAACAAGGTAATTTCTGAAGTTTTTTCTATCAAGAAGACCCAAGAAACAGACAGAAAAAGATAAAGCTTATTGTTAATTCAATATTGATGTGAAGTTCGGAACAAAAATGGGTCTATCAATGACAATTGTTTTGTAGTGAACCTGAAAACATTGTGAGTCAAGTAACAGAAAAGGTTGGGGTGGGTGGATGGGTCCAAAAGCATAACGTTTGAGGTCATAAGACTCCCATATACTTTGTCCAAGCAGCAAACAATGCTTTGTTTGCAAAGCTTGAGTGCACCAGAATGGTGTGTTTGCTCTTAGTTTAATCTTCCAAGTCATCTGAAAGGCATTTTTCTGCCGGAGAATCAAATATTAAAACAATAAAGTAAAATCGGAAGACACTTCCTACATTTTCAAAGCTTTTGACTGGGGACCTTTCACATTATGCACAAGACAGACTGTTTCCATAATTCATACAATTCATACATAACTAAAATGTTGTTTGCGGAGGCCTTTGTTGCTTTTGCAAGACGCTGATTGGGAAAATGAATAATGAAGGGAGTGACGCCCCCTGACTTCCGCTCGTCTCTGTTCTCAGACCCGGGAGGAGTGGCAGTATGTCTTCCTCATCGCCTCCCTGGTGCATTACGGAGGCGTCATATTCTACGGGATCTTCGCGTCCGGGGAGAAACAGCCATGGGCCGACCCCGAGGAGACCAGCGATGAGAAGTGCGGCTTCATCGACGAGGACGAGCTGGCCGAGGAGACCGGCGACATCACGCAGAGCTACGGCGCCATGGGCGGCCCCGCCAAGAGCTACGGGGCCACGGCGCAGCTGAACGGAGGCTGGGTGCAGGACTGGGACAAGACGGAGGAATACGTCCAGGAGCCGGCAGGGAAGATGTACTCTGAGCGCGGCTACTCTTAAACCAGACAGCTGTGGTGAGTCTGCCCCCTCCACCCCTAAAAAAAAAAACCAGGCTCCTCATCACGGATTGCACAAATAAGCATTCTATTAGATATTTAAATCCATTCTGTGTGTTCAAGTGAAACTAGTTCCAAAAGCCAATGTAAAGAAGTAGTTGAATTGCAATGCAGAACAATCCTCATTAGAGTCTCCTCGCATCCCTCATCACATCCTCACACTGTAGGACGTCACCACGCAGGCAGCGGCTGCAGCGCGACCTGCAGACCGATGTTGTACTATTAGGCACCCAAAACCTCATCAACCTACTTGAACAACATGAGCCAGACGACACTGCAGTCGACCATCACGTAGGGTCTTTCGCTGAAACACCACTCTGATTGCACTGAGACTATAAGTATTCTAAAAACAAGACGATCTTCTGTTTCTCAAACGTGTTTTATGTACTGTATATACCTGTATACTGTTTCTGTGAGACTATTGTGGATTTTGGGTCGTTGATCTGTGTTAACATTAATATAAAAGGCCATATTTTTCATGGACAGTACCTCTTCAGGGAGATGTCTGCTTGCAAAAAAGGTCCGCTTCTTCTCGAGTCAGACCTGTAATACACTATAAAACAAAAATAGCGTGAGTGAACTTGAACCGTAGACTTTTAGTGTGTGTTTGTTGCATGAATTTGCTCAGATCAATGTTTCCGATGCAGCCGCCTCGCCGTCCCCCCGATAGTCCCCATCCGGCCTCCTGCTTCGTTCTTAGATAAATGTCTTCTGCCATTATGAATAATAACAATAACGATATCAATAATAATAATAATAATAAAATGAACTTTCATAATCAGGTTCTGGTCGTGATGTGAGACAAATCAAAAAAAAGAAAAAAAAGAAGAAAAAAACCTTTGGAAGGGAACTGCTCCGAAGACATTGTTTCTTGATGTTTGGTGTGCACTGCAATAAATTCTGTGTACCAGCCGCCACCCCATCACATCCTGTTTTGTAACGTGACACTGGCTTGCTGTATCTAACTGTAATTGTTTTGGAGTCATGTGATGATCAACATTGAGGTGTGTGTTTTAACAAATTACTAGCGTCTGGAGAATCCAGCTTTAGTGCTCATGATGCAGGGGGGTGTTGTTGCGTTTTTGCCGGCGAGGAATGCAGTACCGTGCGTGACCAAACCACGTGTCCGTGATCTCCTGGTGTTCCTTTGGTTGTCGTCATTGTCACCAGAAGATGAAGAAGTTTATTGACACATTGATATTGTTGCATTCGAGTGGACCACAAGGAATAATAGATGGTTCTTCCACCTGAATTTATTTGCTATTTAAACACTTTTCTTCATTTGCTGTATGAAATCTGCAAGGATGTTTAAAAATATATGAATATTTAAGAATGTTTAAGATGACCAAAAGATGCTATTATGGCTTTGTGCCTGAAATTTATGTAAACCGATAAATGTGATTTTATGGCTTCAAATATTGTGTTTAATGAAGAGATATGTTGATGTCAAAAAGTGTTATAAAAAAAAAAAATACTCATATCATTTTATAAAAAGACGTGTGATTTTTGTCGTTTTTATCACGGCGTGTCGACGTGATTGACTGCAGCTCTCACAGAGACAGACCACATAGCCAGTTAAGCGCCTTCTCCAATCACAGCCAGGCGTCTCCCATTCGCTCCATGTTTCTCATTAGTGAATCAATGGCAGAGGTCTCTGGAGTCCAGGCAGTGCGCTGCAGCCCGTAGCCCTGTAATGGGTGAAAGGAGAGAGGAACACTAGCGTGGACGCTATTACAGGGGTTTACGTGGCTACAAAACCAGAATCTGTCTTCGCAATGACTCGTGGCTTGAGTGAAAAATCTGCTGCCGAGGCGCCGAGTCGCTGTATAAAAGTGCGAGGACTCTATTAAAGCTCTCAGCGGCACCTCGCACTCCCCCCCCCCCCCCTTTGCATGGAAACGGAAAGATCAGACACTCGGCTGAAAAAAGAAACACTGCGAGAATGTGAGGTGTGTGGTGTGAAATAACACACGCATACACGCGCTCGCACACCGTCCCCAGTTTCTCCTTTGGCCAGGTCGACAGTGGTGCATGTAACACATTCAGCTATCGACCCTTCATTAAGTCTCAGCCACGTGGCAAATCAATACGAGTTAACTCCAGGATCCAATTTTGCCAAATGAAAGCTTCTCCTGAAAAAAAGTTTGTTCGGGTAAAAGGTGCTGAAGACTTGGAGGATTGTTAAAGTTGGCCTCACATGTTTTTGTTTTCCTGCTGGAAAGATATTGGACTTTATACAATGCACACAATATTGTTTTTGAGACTCACTAGGACAAGTCCCAGTAGCAAAGTCTGCAAACCCTCAACAAGGATTACAGTAAGACCAAATGCTCACAGACACACTCAATCACATAAAGATATGAAACAAGAGCTTTCAAAATAAAAGAAAAAGGGAGTTTTTCAGGTGTTTTTTTTTTATCTTTCCAACAGATCAGTTGTGAAAATTTTACTCTGAAATGCACAAACTTAATTTTGCAGGTAAACTAACACCAACCCTACTCTGAAATCTTTGTTGTGTCCCGAGGAGGGGCAGACCAAGTTGAGAACTACACAAAAAATATCATGAAAAGAAAGGAGTGATACAACTCCTGTGACTTTTGATACCTCAACACAATGTGTATTCAATAATACTCAATGTAAATGGTTGAAATTGGCAGGAAAACAGTGGACAAGTAAATGCAAACGAATGTTTTCAGCATATTTGTGCTCTTCTTACTTCCTGAAGACAAAAATGCTCAAATCTTTTATCCTCTTCAAGTTGCATTCCTCAATCTGGGATCGGGGTTTTATAGAGGCCAGGTAGAATCACAGTCGGTGAACTGGGGAAGTCACATCACCGTCTGTGGCCGCTCCTGTGCAGCACGTGCAACACGTTGCCGTGGAGCTGTTCTCGCTGCTGCCCATCACCTGGGTGTTCAATAATTCAGACCAAACAAAAAAATGGAGTCCATGCACACAACACCCTTCTGAGTATTTTCCTAACAGTCCAGCTGCGTGTTGGTGGGGGCTTTGATGTGCGTAGCCTGAGTGTTTCAGCCTCTGCAGGTGGGAGTGAGTCATACAAACTATGAGAGGAACGTGTGTGTTCATCATTAGGAGTCTGACCAGCCCCTCCAAGGCCACCGTTACCCGGGGGCGTGAACACGAGGAACCGGTAGCCCATTAAAACTGCGGGTTTTTCCCTCTGCCGTTTGACTGCAGCGTGTGCTGGAAGAAACTCTGCATCCTCTTTGCATATCAAACGTTTGCATCTCCCCCTCTCACCTCACGGCAGTGATGGGCAGGCATGAAGCGCTGGTGGGTCGTGGGTGTAAAGGCGCCGGCTTTCTGTACATGATGGACAGTCTGAGTACAGGAGCCTTTCACTGTGTTGTGACTGATGGTTCGATCACAGAAAGCCGCTCCGGGTCTGAATCCCCCCCCCCCCGGAGCGGCTCAGGCGGCAATTACAATAAATCTCAGTTTCTGGTCCGCCCAGCCGAGGAGGGGAATCCATTAAGGCTCATGTTAATTTGACAGGAAACACAATTGTGTCACCAGTCACGTGGAACATGTTTTCTCATGCCTAACCAGCCGGAGTGGTCACGGCTGTTACACCGGTGACGGGCCTGTTACAGGGGATGCCGAGTAATTGGGCAGAATCGGGGCGTCAGCGGTTCACTCACAGGCAGGACAGTCCTCCCAGCGACCGCCTGCCGCCTGCTGCGGCCGCTCGTTTGGCGCGTTTGCGTCGTCTCGCGCTTCGTCATGGGGAGGTTTTGTGTAGGTTGTGTAATCGTGGGAGTGAGTGAAGCAGGGCTGACTCGTTGTCAGTCTGTGGGGCAGGTGCAGTTTGGCTCCTGTGGGACCGTAATGGGATGAGGCCGGGGCAGAATGAGTGTTTGATGACGGGGCCGCACGCCTCTCCTGGGACTCCGCCTGCATGCAATTATCTCCCCCGATCCTTCCTCCTCCTCCTCCTCCTCCTCCTCCTGCTCCTCCTCCTATTCCGTCTCGTCCACCGTCCAAAATATCCGCAGAGCGATCCTTCCACGCTGCCGCCCCGATCTCCTTTTAATTCGCCATGCAAAATTCAACTCCCTCATATGCTAAAAGATCAAGTAATTACGGGCCAAAATTTCAAAGCAGTGTCGGAGTAATTACTGTTTTATGACACCCTCCAGCCTGACATTACACCGCCGGGGGGCAATTGAATTTGCACACACCTCCTTCTTCTCCCCCGTTAATTGCTTTATTAATGGAGAGCCTGCCAGAACCGAATTGGTTTTGCACAAAATTACAAGTTATCTATCAATGCCCACCACGGCGCCGCCTGGGATTTCTATTTTCAAGGAGGACCGTGGTGTTTCCAAAACAACTTGTGAACCTCCGTCTTGTCTTTGTGAGGAGACTCGGACAGAAACGCTCCGTCAGTGCGAGGAAAGCTCCTCTCTTTGTTGCATTCAGATTGAGCCCGCCGCAATTCATCTGCGTCCCGCTCAGCAGTGAGAGCTGTGTGCTGTCACCACTTTCATCCGCGCTGCTCCTCCGGTCCCACTGAAACATTTATTTGCACCAAACTGGATTTATTATTCTTTTTTTTTTATGGCACAGGTGTCTGGGAACCAGCGCGGAGCCATAAAGGGACAGTTTCTACATGTGTTGTAACTCAGGGAGTAAAAGCAACCAGATTCGGTCGGTTTTCCTGCACAGAGCCGGCGTGCTGCTGGTTGTACGAGCGGCAATCCATCTCACGTTGCTCCACTTCCCCTCCCCCATATCAGATCAGGGTGACAGCTTCACAAGCTGCTGGAGTATCACACACAAAGGCTGATAAGAAATCACATGATAATCAGTGCTGGTGAAGCAGCGTCCGCTCTGAAAGCATTCCTGATACAAATCATGATGGAATCGGTTTGATAGAGAAGAACGATATCTCACCTCTTTATCTCCTGCCCTTCATTTTTCTCTCACCTGTTGGCTCATGAAAGTCACTGCTGGTTCACATCCGATCCCCAAAAATTGATCAAAGACAATTTTAATGGTATTTTTTTAAATCAAATTCTAATGCATATAGCCTTATAAAGATTTATCAAAACGTCCTGTTTGTGAAAGACCTTCATCGCTGCAGCTGCCAACATGCATCCTAAAAACATGCTGCTGATAAGTTTGCAGATTGACAAGAAGTATGATGGTTTCCAGCACCCAGGCTGGCTCCCCCAGCAGACTTTTGGTGGATGAAGCGGCCTCCACGTGGACACGACCTCCATCGCTGCAGCAGAATAACTCCCTCCTCCGCCTGCGAACACGGAGACGTTTCTGCAACCACAGCGCCGCGCGGGAGCGTCTGACGGTGCAGATTTCTCTGGGTGTCACACAGCGGGTGGTGCCAGTCCAGCTGCACCGTTGTTTCTTAGTTAAAACAACAACAACGTTTACAGCAGTGTGTCTCTCACAGCTCTACTGCAGCAAACCCAAATTCAGACATCCGTCTGTTCCTTGTTACGCGTCTGATGGTGGCGGCTGCTGAGCGTCAGAGTGGGACTCAGGTGTGCAGAGAGGGACCCCCGCCTCTGTGATCTGTCACCCCCCTCCTCCTCCTCCTCCCTAACACGCCACAAACACAATGACACACGCGGGGGCCAGGCTGGAGCGGCTTAGGCACGTGCCGAGGGAGGGCTGTGCCCCTCCTGCACCCACCTCCTCAGAGGACTCCCTATTCACACCACCAGATGGTGGCTGGATCTGAGTTTTAATGAATGTTATCCTTCATGACCCTTCAGCAGCAGCCCCCCCCCCTTCAGCACGTCTCACTGCAGCTCCCCCCGACACACACGCACACACACACACACACACACACACACTGACAGAGAACAATGTGACGCCGCGTGGAATAAGAAAGGAAGGAGAGATGTAAGAGGAGGGAATAGAGTCCATGCTTCAGCTGGAACTCACCTCCCAGACCTGCTGTTTCTGTGTGTGTAATGAGAGAAACTGGGCTAAATTCACTCTTTGAAGGCAACATGTTGCCCATGTTTTGACATTTGAGCACTTTCTCATTACAACAGGCTCTTTTAGGCAGACTGGCAGCTTCTGAACTGACAAAATAACAGTTGCAGGTGAGAGCAACTTGTTGATGTTTATCACTCAAAGGTTGGGAAATCGCTCCTTTCCACTGTTTTAATCATATTTGCAGGGGCTGAGGTGTAGTGGTAGTTAAAAAGGGGGGGGGGCATTAACTCGGGCCCCAGTTCTGGTGAAGGAGGTCCAGATTTCTAATAACTTACAGTCTTGTGCAAAATATCTATAACATATTAAACAAGTTACGGGTTAAATGCCAAGTTTATTGGGAATTTACGGCATTTAAGTTGACATAAAAATAGCTACAATTATCTCCAAATGCTTTCTGGGTAAATTACACCTGAATCAACTCACCTCTGTGAATGTGCATTGACAACAAACAGCACATTTTCCTGCCAAAACGTGACGACTATTCAACATTTCTCTTGATAATGTGCTTTCCTTTTTTTCCCACGTTAACCCTTGCAGGTCATGAGCTGTGGGGGTGTGATTCTTGCACGAATAAAAGGAAGGGGGAAAAAGTAACACGTCTGAGTCATTACCGTGGCTGTTCACCTGCTACACCGGACGCGGGCCAGGCTGTGAAAAAGAGCGAGAACCACCGAGTCCATCAGAAAAAAAATACCCAGAGAAATAATTGACCAGGCACAAATTTCATCACTTTTTGTGCGTTGTTTAGAGAGTCGAACCTCCTGCAACGCTTCCATGACGGATCGGGAGATAATCTGCGGCATTGACGGAGCTCGAACCACCGCAGGTGGACATGGCCCATGAGGGGAATCATCCTCATTTTATTTGCTGAATAACACTTTAGAAATGCCTTTCTGTGTGACGTTTGCATGTTCTCCCCTCGCATGCGTGGGTTCTCTTCGGGTACTCCGGCTTCCTCCCACAGTCCAAAAACATGCGTAAGGTCAACTGGTGATTCCAAATTGTCCGTAGGTGTGAGTGGGCGCATGAACAGTTGTTTGTCTCTGTGTTGCCCTGCGATGGACTGGCGACCTGTCCAGGGTGTACCCTGCCTTCGCCTGCAAAGAGCTGGGATAGGCTCCAGCACCTCCCACGACCTGAATTAATAAGCAGAACAGACAATGAATGAATGAATGAATGAATGAACTTTAGAAATGAATTCGGTTTCTAGAAACAGATTTGCATAAATCCAACGCTGGGTCGGCTGAGACCCCCTCCCTCGTTGGGCTCCATCCAGCCGGATGCATATGTTCCTCATCGGCTGGGAATAAATTGGTTGCGTACATGCTGCCCTCCACTCAGTGACCCTTATCTGCCTCGACGTGGATTGCTTTCGCGGTGTGTTAAACGAGCCGTGGCTGCGTTGGTGTTCCCCCCCTCCGCACGGAGAGCCGGGGCTCTAATCCGCTGTCTGACGGTGTTATGTCACACGCCCGGCCATTGTGAGGAGGGGGCGGGGGGAGGCCCTGATTGAAGACGCCCGATCTGACTAATTGATCCCTCGCCGCATAGGTGCCCTGGCGCACTGGCGCCGCCCGAGACGTGTGAATTGGCAGTCGAGTCACATGTCTGGCGTGAGGCCAATCAAAATTTATAGGTTTGGATGGAGCCTCACTGGAGGCTTTACTGGCAGATGGCAGAAAGTGGAATCTGTCTTCTGTGTGTACAGCGAGAAAAGGCCGGTTTGGATGCACACTGCTGTCTTTAAAAGCTATTGATCCTTTCGTGCAGATTATAATAAAGCATCTATTTCCACAGGTATGCAGCTGATTACGTTTTACTTGTCCTCCTTAAAAAAACAGCTGCAGTATTATTCTGCACACCTTAAAATATTGGCAGCGAAAGGCTGACTCTCCAGAGATCCATTGACAGCAGTAAAAGACTCACCAGTCTGGTCATTATTTTCAGTTTGATTCAGTCCGATCATGTGCTGCTGCTGCCTACACGCAGCATGCCAGTCTGCCATCTGCCCAAACCCGGCAAGATGTGCAGTTCAATAAATACCCGAGTCCACCGACCGAGACACACAATCAACAAATCCCTGCTTCACACAGCAAATACGCCGCAGAAGTATTCACAGTGTGAAAGAATAAGTCTGGCGCGACATATTTTCAACAGTCACAACAGCGAAGTCGTGTTATTACAGTTTGCGTCTCGGACGCAAAAGTTTTCTCTGAATGACTCTCGAGTTCGAGAGCAGCAACGCGTTTTCAACGGAGCAGCAACGTTTGGTGACGAGCGACAGACAATAGATGGATCCCATTACAGAGAAATTCCCTCCGGAATAATGCGATAAACTAAAGTGATTCAACCTCCAGAAATTTGTTTTGGCCGACACTCTGGAAGAGAATAACACTTGTGGGACTCCAAGAAACAGGAAGTCAAAGCATGTGTG
>JASSRZ010000080.1:14009426-14024188 GCA_032164315.1 Malacoctenus gilli
CAGACAGACAGACAGATAGATAGATAGATAGATAGATAGATAGATAGATAGATAGATAGATAGATAGATAGATAGATTGTTTACTGTTTATGTTGTAGCAGCGTTTATTTGACGTGATGGACGTGTGAATAAATCAAGTGTTCTGGGATTATTTCTCTTACAGCCTCATAATATATATTATTCCTCCTTTCGCTGTTTTCTGCGTCTCAGCCAAAGTTAGGGGAGATGGACCCCGAATGAAGGCAGGACATAAAGCTGACAGTGTCAGCAGACAGTTAAGAGACTTCTTCAAGACCGCCGCCCCCCCTTCCGAAGCTCCGCCCCTGCTCCCACTATCATCATCCACAGCAGCGCTGGAAGTATATATGTGTGTAAGTGCAGCTGGAGTCCCATCCCGTCCTGGGCTGAGCGACCCTGTGCTGTGAGTGGGCGCGCCGCAGTGAAAAGCATGAGAACTGCGACCCAGCTGCTCCCGGGACGAGTGAGAGGAAGGCGCGCAGAGAGGAGCTGAAGCCCGCGGGTGAGCGAACACATCAGGAGCCTCTCATTTCATTCAGCATATTTTATCTGATTCACTCTCACCTGGCAGACAGTGGTGTGCGCGGTATGTTTCAGGCTGTATTCATTCACTTCTCTAAAGTCAACCGCTTTTCTCACCGAAGGGTTGTGTGCTTTGCAGAAAAAGTTGAAAAAGTTGGATGTACTTGAATCTTTTCAGTTAAAAAGTAGCATGTTATTCTTTTTCATTTGTTTTGAACCATCTAGAAGTGAAGATCTTTCACCTTATCACGCATGACATTTATTTGTCTTCTTCAGTTGCAGCTTGTACTCAATTCCCTGGTTTGAATTAGTGGCTGTTTAGTGTGGATTAAGCCTTAACTCATCAGACCATCTCCCTCTTTGCTGCTTCTCGAGTTGTGAATTGTGTGTAGCTGCCTTTGTTTTCCCTATCTGTTAAAAAGTAGAATGAAAACTTTCCTTGGCAGCTGTAAATAAAATGTGCTGCCAAGTTTCGAGCAAAGTAAAGAACAACCCCCAAAAAACAAAGTGATGGGACAGCATTCAGACATGGATAAATGTGTGTTTTTATGACGCATTGTTTGCTTGAGAAGCTTTTTGTTGACTGAGTAAATACGTACAGGCCACAGAGCCTGATTGAAAGCTTGAGGGAGCCGATCGGATTCAATCCGGAATAGATAGATGCTGGTTCACATGCTCTCCTTGTGATGCAGCCACACAGTGTTGTTTGAACGTTTGACCTGACATTATGAACATGTCAAACAAACGTCTTTTGAAGGTTTCCCTTCATCTTCCCATCTTTATTCTAACTGTACTCTGTCTTTATTTACTCACTTCTGGAGACTTTGTACTTCGCTGACCACAGCTGCTGCTGGTCCTGCGTAATACCTCAGTACAAGGCTCACTCATAACCACAAGCAGGGCCCCAGTGCAGCGCAGACATGCAGAGTTTTCGTGTTGAAGTGGACAAATAGGTCTGCAGATGAGTTCACTGTTGTGCAGGAGAAAGGCATGAAGAGCGGCCAGGGTTTGGAGCACAGAGCCACTCTTGTCTTTTCAAATTGATGTGATTCAGCAGTCAAAATTCCCATCCATATTCCTTTCCTGGAGCAATCTGCAGCCAACCGTGTCATGTTAGGATGGCTTCACTGAAGTCATGAGGCCCCACAGACTGAGAAAAACGTATATTTATATCTGTTTTTGAATATCTTTAGGCAAGCGAGGCTATCGCTCTGAATGCAGGATGTCTAAGAGCAGAGCCTCAACCTGATTCTCAAAGCAACATCTGCAGTGTGAGTAGATGGGACATGCAGCCTGACAGAGTGATGTTGACAGAGCTTGTGCCTGGAGTTGAAGAGATCAGAGCTTCGTACAGTGAGAGAGAGAGAGAGAGAGAGAGAGAGAGAGAGAGAGAGAGAGAGAGAGAGAGAGAGAGAGAGACAGACAGACAGACAGACAGACAGACAGACAGACAGACAGACAGACAGACAGACAGACAGACAGACAGACAGAGAGAGTGCAGGTCTGTGTAACAACAGCTGGATCATCCCTGAGAAAAAGTGAGGCGCAACTGAAACACACTTGAAAAAGTCAATAATTTAGACTTTCACTGCCTGTTGATGTAAAGTGTGTTCTTTTGTAACGTGGAAACTTCCCATCTGAGTGAAAACAGCAACTTTTATGGTTTTGTAATATTATACGGACACACTTTAATTTTCTAAGTTTTCACAAGGTTTAAAATTTCTGTGTCTCATTTCGTGACATTAATCGGTTCATAAACAAGATTTAAAACGGAGCACAATGACACGTTGTCGTCCTCTAACTCATGCTCAGTCCCCCTGTTTACATTGGCACTGAATGAGCGTGTATGAGAGGCTGAGACATGAGAGACGTTGTCCCAGTGCCCTTGTTCTGTCCACCAACTTTCCCTCCCCACTGCGGACATGTGAATGTCGCACCTGTGTGTGAACGCTGACCCGTGCGTGAGTGTGCGTGTGTGTGTGTATGTGTGCGTGTGTGTACAGTGAGAACCTGTCTTCATGAAGATAAGACGACCTCGGTCGAACATCAAGGTCCCGATATTTGGGTTTTTGCAGCACGGTGTGATTTTTTTTTGGTGCGCTGACGCCGCTCCAGCCTGAAAATGTAGCAAACTTTCAAAGGTCAGATTCCTCGCATTGTGTTACCTACTCTCGGGTTTTCTCAGGGGAAACATTCAGCCATTGCATACTATGGCCTAATTGTACACGGCAGCGACGCTTCCTCGTTTGAATAAACTTTCATCGCAATTTGCATCGAACATCCTGTTGCTATTTGCCTGCCGTGGAGAACATGAGATCTACCTGACTGTGTCCAAGTCAGAGGGGAAGCCGTCACAGTGCAACAACTCGGTTTAACTGTAAGAAAAGAATATGAAACACAAAGTCTTGCCTCGCAGAGAGAAGGTCCTGCCAGCATGTTCATGTTTTGAAACAGTTTGACTGGATTCTGATTCACCCTGTTATCAAATGAAATCGTCTCCATCCTCGTGATGCCACCATGTCTCCTCAGTGAGGCGTACTCCTCTCTGTGTGGATCACATATTCTTCTCATGTCCATCTAATCTCAGCTGATTCCTGAAACAGTAGGTGTCAGCTGCGACACTGTTGATGCTCACATCGGGCGCCCAGTTGCTTTGTCGATCACTCGCCCTTCTCCGCGGCACAATCCATCGATGGAGTGACAGTGGACTGAAATCTGAAAGATTTTCACATTACGGCTCAATCAGGGAGTGCTTGGCACGTCCAAGCCTGCTCTTGGAAAAGGCTGTGAGAAAACGTCTCCTTTACTCAGTGACTTCACTTCGCAGGAAGTGCGCAGCTGTTAAATATCACTCTGAATGTTGATGTCGAACGCAATCGATCCATCAGGCTGTAACTTAAAGCCCGCTCTTCGCCGCGGACTCCGACCCATTGTTTTATGCTGTGTGATGAACTGCTCCGAGGATGGCAGAGTGATGTGAAGGGGCTCTTTGTTTGTGCCTGCTGTTTGTTGAATAAACGTCCCACTGTGCGAGTCTGCCGGGTGCATAAATGTGTCTCTTGTCCGGTGAAGACGCGGACACAAACGGTGCAGTCTAGTGTCATCAGGTGGGTTGTAATCGACACCGAGAGGAGGACAAAGGCGCTCTCGCCTGTTCTGTCCTGGATCAGTTTGATCCTCTGCTACATGTTTTGGGAACATGGAGACTAAATGGCAGCAGAGAGGTCATATAAATGACAAATCATGTGATGGTCAATGGATTATTGTATGTTCCTCAAGAGAAAAAGTCAATTTTATGTGAGCATTTTCCACTTTTCTTTGTTTCACCACATTGTGGACCAAATGTAATTGTTCATAGGACTGTTAGTGGATCACACTGAGATGATCAGAAGCATGTGTGCTGGATTCTTTGAAACGTAAAAAAAAAACCCTGTTTCACACCTTTTCACAGTTTATGTGAGAAAAAAATCTGGCTCACAAAAGAACTGTTAATTAAAAGCAGTTGCAGCCTATTTATAGACCGTTTTTTAAGAAGTTGTACACATGAATGCACCTGTGTGCAAGAGCATGATCATTGTCAGTAAATCCTGGTTGTAAAAAATAACTGAAAACACTGAATAATTTGCACTTTAATTTGATGTGTTTTACTGCACAAGCGTGGTTTCTTCATTCATCCAGATGTCGTGTTTTTATCTAATTGTGTCTGCTTTCCTGGTCCTCCTTTTGCTGCTTTCAGGTCTTCAAACAGGGAACCATGTGCAGCTCTCTGAGCCCCAAGCAGCCCAGCGGGCCCGGCCTGACGGACATGCAGCAGTACCAGCAGTGGCTGTCCAGTCGCCATGAGGCCAGCCTGCTGCCAATGAAGGAGGACCTCGCCCTGTGGCTCAACAACATGCTCGGTGAGACACACTCATCAACACAAACACATGATTACAGTGGATCTCCTCTGGAAAAATAAGTCCATCAGAACAGTTTCACTTTTACAAACACGTCTATTTTTTTACTACAATAACTTGACTCTTGAATCTGAGTTATGAGATCTCACTCTTTGTATTGCAAACGTCTACTAAAAAACTGGATAAAAATTCCTAAAATTATATGTTCAATGTCCAAATCCACCTTCTAAGTTACAATAAAATTTTTTGGTTTACGTTCTTGAATTGATGAGAGAGAATTTTACTTTGGATGATCCCTTTGGGACAAACTGGCTACCTTAATTACGGATTTTCAAATGTCGCTGCTGATACACAGTTGTATTTAGAAGAAGAAAAGATTTCCCCATCTTACACAAATCAAAGAAGTAATGCTGACGTTAACACTCCTGCCGGCGTCTGGAATCAATCTGAACCTCATTACAAACTGTTTTAAAGTCACCAGGCGATGTGAACCAGTCTCACTGTTTTCCACGCTCTCCCATAGATTTACCTTAAATGAATAATGTACATCATTAGCCTTTCTTGAATAATGCACAACCTGTGAAGGCGGAGGCAGCTTCAGCACCGTGCGCAGGGCCGTTGCATAATAAATCACACTTCTTCTGCAGCTTGGCCACAAAACAAACCTGAGGAGCGCTCTGAAGGAGACTCAGAAATGGGTTTTTTTCTTCTTCCAATTTACCTCATGTATTTGTTGATAACATACAAACAAAACAGGCCAGCATTTCCTTGATGCAAGCGAATGTTTCTGCCTCACAGTCAGATGTCCTTCGTTTAGATTCAAGGTGGGCCGAGTGGGATCGTTGGGGCATTACACCTCCGGTAAACAGGAGTTTAGTACAATCGTAACATCACCTTTTGAACTGAAGCAACAGCTTTAAATCTTAGTGATGCTACCAATTGGTTTTGCTGAAGCGAACGGTCAGCTGGGTGAACAGGACACGTTGCCACAGCAACTCCACAGATGGTTTCAGACATGAGCCGTCTCAAATGTTGTTGCAGTTGTTTTATTTGTCTGTTTTTAAACTCAGTGTCGACGGAGTTTCTTCATGTTCGAGCCTGCTGTGTGCAAACCCTCCAATATTCATTTGTCAAACCAACAGGAAGCCACTTAAACTCCCCAAACCGACTCCTGTTTGTGTGTGGACAGCTTAAGCTGACTGTAACGTCCTCCCCGCTTCCCCTGCGGGCTCCGTGTTTGCTCTGGAGCTGGCCGAGCCAGAAACCTCGGCTCTGCTGCGGTGAAGGTTCCAAGACATAAAGACCTCAGAGGGGGCGGTGCCGATCTGGTCTGAGTTCGTCTTCTGCCGAGCGCCGAGAGACAAGAGAGAAGGCGCTGATGTGTGTGATGACAGCCTCTTTTGTGAGGAGCGGCGCGGTTCGCTGAAGGGCTGGAAGGTGCACGTCAGGGTGCGATGCAGAGCAACGGTACAATTGAGACACGAGGCTGAAGGTATTTAGCGACCTGGAGTTTAAGTGTGTCCATCGGAGCTGCGTGGAATATATTTTCCCCGCGTAGAACGAGGCAGGGGTCTCCGGGTATAGAC
This sequence comes from Malacoctenus gilli, assembly GCA_032164315.1. Lineage (NCBI taxonomy): Eukaryota > Metazoa > Chordata > Actinopteri > Blenniiformes > Labrisomidae > Malacoctenus > Malacoctenus gilli. Next base: position 14,015,449 of record JASSRZ010000080.1, read on the forward strand.
CGTGAGCGAGGGACGTGAAACTCGCTGAGTATTTCTCAAGATTTCAATCTCTCTCTTTTCTGGGCTCAATCGCAACATTTGGAACTCATTAAACGCCGGACCCCCAAACCCCTCCTCCTATAAGACACAGAAAAGGGATGAAAAAAAAAAATCTCTCTCCAGTTTCTTTCCACAGACACCCCCCTGCCACCACCTCCCACTTCACAATGATCTAACCACGAAAGAATGGTCCTCTGGAAGTCAGTCAACTGGACGCCACACGCTGATCACGAACGTATCTCCGCAGTGGTTGCTGATGCACGAGGCCCTTCCCGGCACAAACTCCGTGCCCCCCCTCCCCCCTCCCCCCTTTGTGTGTCCTTGTCGCTGCCATGCTGTGGTTCACTACCAGGAAATCCCCCTCCGATCCCCCCAGATTGTGCTGTGATATTTCCACATTTGGCTTCTGGAGAGCTGCACAAACCCAGCAGTCAAATCAAGGCCTAATCATAAAAAGCGGCTTCAGAGAGTCGACAGCGTTGCACCAAGTTCAGCCTCGACTGGGAGCAGACTGGAGATAAAATTTTACTCCCCGATACTTTATATATTTTTTAATGAGCGATTTATGATGGATTTATGACTTTGGGCTGTCTCCTGTCTTTATGTGTCCCCTGCTCAGGTCTGGAAATCACTGCTGAGAGCTTCATGGATCGCTTAGACAATGGCTTCCTGTTGTGCCAGCTGGCTGAGACACTGCAGGAGAAGTTCAGGCAAAGCAATGGAGACCTGCCCGCCCCTGGCAGCAGCAAGGTACAGCGAAACGGGGGACGATCGCCGCGGTCTGTCTGGCACGGGACAGGTTACAGTGAAAACACTAATCTGGAAGCTCAACGGCGGCTGAAAGTGTTCCCAGACTAACTTTGTGCCTGAGTGATTTCACAGAGGATTGTTCCTGAGCGGGAAAACGTCATTCAGGCTGTGACTTATTAGATCCGATTGAGTGGGAATCATTTTGGACCCAACTACTTTACCAGCTCTCCTGCTCGATTTCATGTTTGAAATCATTCTTGCCCATCGCCACATAAATTACCCCTTTAAACACGCTCCTTTTTCTCCCCCTCCCCACCGCGATCCGTCGAGACCAAACTGTTTCAAGAAAACACCATCGAGTCCTGACGGATCATCTGCGAGAGCAGAAACAGCTAAACTGCGATATCGTGTTTCCCTGTAGCGGATCAATAAAAACACATTACCACCGTTTCTATTGAAACATCTGAAAAAATGTATTCACGTCAACGACAATCGGGGAGTAAATTAGACTCTGAACGACACTGTGGAAACTCAGAGATGATAAAGTGCAAGTATTTGGTTTCCGTCCTGACCGTATATCTGACCCGCTGTGAGATCAGCAGCACCAACGAGTTCCTACTTTGCAGAGACCACCACGATTTAGGAGGAGTGAGGGTGGGGGGGTGGGGGAGGGGGGCCCCGCAGCCTTCAATGGGGGCACGAAAGGAAAATGAAGTAAGTCTGGCAAAAGACACGTTAACTGATGGGGCCCCACAGCTCCTCTGAGAGTCTGGAGTACATAATAAAGGGTTTTATGGGCGCAATGAGAGAGTTTAATCAAGTTTGTGGTGTTTTTTTTGAGTATGCAAAATCAAGAAATAAAGAACATTAATTTATAGGAAGATGAAGAATGAGAATAATTATGAAATGCCACAAGCACTTTATCAAAAAAAAACACATTAAGAACAGCAGGATAAAAAATAAGCATTAAGCCAGACATGCACTTTGAAGGGAGTGAGTAGAAGTAAAACTTAGTTTTCACTCCTCTTCAAAAATCAAAATAAAAAGCGTCCATTTTTCCAAAAATAGTATTATTTTGATTGTGAAAAAACACAGTTATCTGTGATCCACCTCAGCCTGTGCAGATGTGTCACAGCTGGGTCGCTGAGTGAAACCAAGATCTTTCAAATCTGTCCATGCGGAGTGATCGCTGCTTCCTCACCGGTCTGATGGCTCCAGGATGGAACTGAAATATGTGGGGGGAAAAAAAGTACAATGTTTTTCTTTTTCTCTGAAGATTTATAAATGTCCAACTAACACATCCTGACTTCAGGGGTGCGGCCGGATAACACAGCTCCTTCTGACTCGCTCATGTCTCCAAAGAGCCCTTTGTTGCTCCTTCAGTGAGGCCTGTTGATGTTTGCACTGAGGCATCGCCGCGCTGATGACGGAGGGTCTCCTGATCGCAGTGTGAGCGAAGCAGCAGCAGCAGCAGCAGCACAGATGTGAGGAAATCCTCGAGGTCAATGACCGTGGGACGGCAGAGGAGCTACTGAAATAGAATCGCTTATTGACTGCGGAGAAGAACGGAGAGCAGCACAGAGGCTGAGAGGCAGCTTAACGCGCCGCTGAGCTGCGTTCTGATACTGCGCAGAGATCGTGATTTATTGCTGTTTGTCCACATTTTCGCCCCTCGTCCTCACTTTAGGCACTTTCCGTTTAATGAGCGATGAAAAATTAATCCTGTTTTCATCTCCGATACGGCCTGGCGGTCGTTTTTTACGACTCTTCGAGATAGAAACGGCGCTTTAAATGCTCCCGTTGTTCGCTGTTGGATTTGAAACCAGTCAAAAGCAACTGGTATCTGTGCTGCGGCGTCGCGATAAGTCCGTGTGGTGTGGAGCGAGGCCGCTGCGACGGATCGCAGCAGGCGGGGACGATGAATCACACCTATTAGTTGAGGCCTCAAAAACACCCTCGCGTGCATCCACATCAGTCAATATCAACTATAGAAAGGTCACATTTCTTTCGTGTCATAACACTGCCACGTGATTTGATCAATACGATTAACTCATTAGCAACTGATATTTATTATCTAACACAGAAATGAGAAACAAAAGGTTTCAGAGTTTCTTTCAGGAGAGGATCGTTATATGATTAAATGAAGATTTCTTTCCCATAGAAACTATAAAAATAGATAGCAGTTTATATTTCATGTTTTTAAAAGCCCAGCGCCGGCTTTCCATTCGTGCACAAAGGCGCAGATGACCACACAAGCTCCGGGAGGAACGGTAACACCACTGACACGGTGGCCAATATCATTTCTCCAGGAATGCAAAGTAATACAGCGACACAAATGAGGCCCGAAAAAAAAGGAAAAAAAAAAAGAAAAAAGCCAAAGCGAGAGTCTGGACTGAGAAGAAAAATACCCACAAAGGCTTGAATAGTTCCAGCATGAGCTCATTGCACCTTTCTCAAAGCACAGACACACATATCCTGTATAAAACCACAGCAAGGCAGCATAAATCTCCCCCCCCCCGCCACCCCCCCTCAGAAAGGACCGCGTGGGGGCTGAAACCCATAAGCGTGTCATCTGATCCCAAATCATGCAGGGCCTGGTGAAGTAGCCCCAGTTCTCTCGCCCGTCACCTCACATATTGATCTGCATGGAAAAGGTTCTTGATCCTGGGCTGAAACTGGAGTCCTGGCAGATGGAGGAGACATTGGTGGAGATAAATAGTTTGTGGCTCCGTGTTTTGATGGAAACTCTGACGGCGAACCGAGGCAGATGTTGGATATTTGTTCGATTGTGTCAGAGTAAATTAAGAGCTAATAATCACACTCACTGTACAAACAACATTAAAAAGGAAGGGAATGATAAAGGTGAACGACTTCGCTTAAACTGAGCTTTTTCACTGCAGTCAGCAGTCGTTTTAGTGCTTCACACACACGCACACCTGTGGCAGGGGCTGCCATTCACAGTGTTCACATGCTCCACTGAGAAGACCTTGGGGTTCAGTGTCTTGCTCAAGGACACTCTGACACATCAGTGGGGGGAGACGGGGGAATGAACCATCGGATACTCTCTGGATTGAAGTCAATCCTGCTCATCTTGCTGGTCACCCCACACGACAGGGTTTTTATTTTTCTGATGCTGACTGATCCGGGTTAACTTTTCTCCATCCGTAGCGGAATATCCCCTATCGGAGGATACCGTGCCGGCAGAGCGCTCCGTCCGGCTCGTTCTTCGCTCGGGACAACACGGCCAACTTCCTGGCCTGGTGCCGCGCGGCCGGCGTCGGAGAGACGTGTCTGTTCGAGTCCGAAGGTTTGGGTGAGTCTGCTGTCGAATGATCAGAATGTAGGACAGACTGGGGCTCCGAACAAGCATCAGAGATGCAGCCCTGGCACTGCTGGGGAGATGGGCTCAGGTTTTTGTCCCCCCCGCCCCCATGAGTGTCCTGATTGTGCAGGTACAGTATCACAGTATCACGCAGGTTGAGCTGCTGCTTTGGACATCTGCACAAAGCTCAGGAGGACAGCGGTCTGCGGGGAACAGCTCCACCTGACAATTCAGCCCCGCGCAAAACGTCTGGAGTGAAACAAAGGGGAGCGAGCTAGTGAGGAAAGTAGGCCAACCCTATGCAAATGTTTTCCTCAGCTCAGTCTGGGGGGGTGATTCCCTCATTCAGGGTTTGATGCCTCTGTAATCTATTGCAGATATTTCTCGCATGTTTCACTCATATCGGCCTCGGAGGTGAGACACGTCACGGCCGAGACACCGTCCTTACGTCCTCGGTTATATGTGACCAGCTGTGTAGCAGAAATACCTCCAATAACTCCACATTCTTGTGATTTGTAGACTGAAGGTTGGCCAACCATCGCAAAGCAATTGAAACTATGCAAATTGCTTCTGGAGGCCGAGTTAGACACACGGTTAGTTGAACTGGATGCAGCAAGCCTTCGAACGCAGAGTCGCGCAACTGTGATCAGATGCTGTGCAACTGCAGCAGAAAGCATCAAAACAGCTGACTGATGTCCTTTCTGTCTTTCTTTCTGTCTTCCGTTGTGTTTTTGTTCCCCCGGGTAGACGTGTCAGGTCAGCAGTAGATGTAACAGCAGCAGGTTTGCTATCATGCAGTGCCTCCTCTCTATGGTGCATGGTGTGGTGTGTCACATTCATCATACATCCCCCTGCCCACCCTCTCTGTCCCTTCTGGTGTTTTTTTTGTTTTTTTTTGGGGGGGGGGGGGTTAAAACCGACATCCCAAGTCTAACCGACGCTCACACTCATCTCCATCTCACTTGGGATGAACTGGGCTGCTGAGCAGACAAGTGTGTGAATGCATGAAGTTCATGAGCTTGTGTTTTAGCTGCATCTCACCCATCCACACTCATCGCCTCGTCTCAGAGATGATAGAGTGCCGGTGCTGAAACTTGAGCTTTTCTTGCAGTTCTCCACAAGCAGCCTCGAGAGGTGTGCCTGTGTCTGTTAGAGCTGGGCCGCATCGCGTCAAGGTACGTTCGGTCCTCTTTTTTTGCCGTTCATACAGACTATTTTCCAATGTGTTTCTTTGGATCATTTGAAAATGACTCTCCTGAATGCCCTTGCCCCCCCCCCCCCCGATCCAGCTACAACGTGGAGCCTCCCGGCCTTATCAAATTGGAAAAGGAGATTGAACAAGAGGAGAAGGCGCCTCTACCCCCTCCCTCGCCTGTATCGCCGACTCAGCCCCTCCCCGCCTCTCCCTCTTCATCTCCCTCCCCGTCTCCTTCCCCGTCCCCGACTCCCACCAAAGTGTCTTCCAGTAAAAAAAGCACAGGGAAGCTGTTGGACGACGCTGTAAGATGCTGCGACACGCCGGAGTCTATTCACGCTGCGAGAGAGGAAGCGCATGTGAGACGGTAACTGTTGAATGTGCTGCAGGTACGACACATTGCTGATGACCCGCCCTGCAGGTGCGCGAATAAGTTCTGTGTGGAGAGACAGTCGCAGGGTCGATACCGAGTCGGAGAGAAGATGCTCTTTATACGGGTGAGTGTGTTGTGGTGTTGGCTACTTTCACACTGGCTCAATATGACTTCAAAATCCAGGGAATTCAAATAAACTCAATGTAAATATTGGATAACAAAAACTTGGAAGACTGAAGTCCCAACCTTCCCAACCTTGTCGTAAAAAATGATGGTTGTGTGTCCGTGAGTGGAACTCTTTCAACGGTACGACTTTGAAACATGGGAAACTGAGTTTTGAGGGTCTGGTACGACGTGGTGAAGTTTAAACGATGAAATGTACTGATCCATACTTTCAAAATAATATCACAAGAGACAAGACAATGACTGAAAATGACCGACCCACTGAGGAGTTGGGATGGTGGTGCTTCTGGTAGGCTCGTTTGGAGGTTGATGGCAGCGTTTTCTTTGGTTGAACATGTTAGAGATTGTTCGAATCTTTGTTATTTTCCAGCTAATGAAGGTAAATACAAAGTCTCGTATTTCAAAGAAAACCTAGTAGTAGTCCAAGATTGAAGTCTCTCATTGTTTCTGCAGAGCCCGTCTTTGCTGTGAGGTCTCATTTCCAGATATTAGCCTTCTGAATCTCCATTATCACCCAAACCTAATGAGGCTCACTTGGCTGCAAAGACGATAATAAAAAAAAAAAAAATCAGATTTCTGATGACTGAGCTTTTATGTACTTTAGGATATTATACTGTTATAACAAGCTTATTTTTCTGTGGATTAAATCTCGCAGCCAGGATGAATTTTCAGCACAGGAAATGTGACTCCACTTCCGTGGAGTGGAAGGCATCGCAGAGTGATAAATGGAAGCTAGCAGATGAGAGGAGTAGCATCAATCCCTCTGGGATTCTGGTTACTTGGCAACCCACAACCAGGATTCACACCTCCAAGAATGTGATTCATGCCGATGGTATGTTTAGGATGTGCAGACGTGCACGGGAGGGTTTACTCTTGGAGGCCCTCTGCCGTCAGCCTGTGGTATTGCACCCAGCGAGTCAAATCAGAATCAGATGTCAGTCATCAGAAAGTGAAATGAGAAGGGCAGAGTAGCTTTGTTTTAATTCCAGTGAAACCATGCGAGATCTTCAGCTCAATATTTTCATTGGGAACAGTTCGCTTTGCATCGGAGCACTTTTCCATCACTTGATGCCTTTGACACAACCGAATCTTGTGGCCTTTGTTTTGTTGCTGAGCAACCAAGGACAAATGGTGAAGTGTTGGTCTACTGCGATCTGTGTGCATCATATAATCCACTCTGCTTTACACTCCAAGGCAAGTACAGTTTATTTATAAGACGAGCAGCACATGTGAGCTGCAGAGTGCTGAAGACTCAGACAAACCAGATTTTCACACATTTTCTTGTTATTCAGTTCATTAGTGTTCAACAGCGTCAACACAGTCAGAAATGTAAACGGGACAACGATACAAATCGAAAAATAAACGCAAAATTCAGACTTTCATGCAGAAGTGGCCGAAATCTGACTTGCTATGGTATAGACAATAGCAACACGAGAACTGCCACGGACTATTCACATGTCTCGCCTCGTGTTGTCTTGGATATTGTGGCATTACGGTATGTGAAATTCAGCTTTTGATCGGGCCAAACAAAGCCAGCGTTAAACCTCCACTCCTCTGTCTGTCAGCCAGCTCTCTTCACGCTGTGGATGCTTTAATTAAAATTCCTCACATGGTTTTTTTTCCCTCCCCAGCAGCTGCTTCCACTGAGCAGGCATGAATACAGTAAGGCCGCTCACTGTCTGCAGGCAGCTGCTGCGAGCGAGGACCGCGGTGACACGCAGCTGATGGTGGGGTCCTGCTCCACAATCAGCCGCTGCGCCCGCAGAGGGCTGACCTCCCCGGCTCCTGGAGTAAATGAGCTGGTTGTAGCTCCAACAGGAAGGGGGCAAGGCAAACATCAGAGGGGTCTGTGAGGGGGGGCCGTCCCAGCCCTGCCTCGGGCCTCTGCCCTTCTCCGGACCGCTGTGGGAGGACGCGGCTCCAACAAGGGGTCTGGTCCCGCAGCGGCGTGATGGAAACCCGTCTGCAGCACCCGGGTCCATTAAATCCACAGTCACAGAGCCCGAGGCCTGGTGCTGCTGATTGGAGGCGCTGCCCCGCCACTGCCCCCTCCATTGATTCTTTTAAGGGGCTTATAAATGTTGTATGTTATGATGCTCAAGGGCAGCCGGCCTCATATGCTGACCGATCACAGGTGACAATCTCGCGAGGTTCGTTCACTCCGCACAGCAAACTGTTCCCGATGGTGTCGAGCCCAAATCGTTCCTCCACTTTTTGAGTTTTTTTTTAAAGCTTCACACGGTGTCTGAAAGTGAGACTGCACCTTAAAATGAACGCCCACTAAACATGTATTCACCACTATGCTGATGTGAGGATGGGTGAAGATCTCCAGTTCATAAAACAGCCCTGGAGTTTTAAAATTAAAACAGTCACACCCAAAACAATCGCAGTGGACGGCGGCCACGAATAAACCATTAAAAATCCATGAAAACAAACACCAAACATCTCCATCCTGCTCATGTGGTGAACAAACTCAGTGAACTGTCATCCTGGGTTGTAATATGACTTTAATACAAAAATAACATGCTTATGAACTGTTCACACCCAGTGAGGTCGTCTGCTAAATGAGCTTGTTTCTGCGGGGCTGCAATCATCTTTTAATGGAGACGAGTGGAGCAGAGAAGAGCCTCCGTAGTGACGAGGACGTGTTTAATTTGCACAGCCTCTCGGTCTGGAACGCAAGCGTCTGATCATCCAGTATATCGGACCCTTTTTAGTTCCTCCCTTTATTTTAATGGCCAATGTTGCCATGGCAGCCAGCCTTGAGAATGTGCCCTGTTTCTGGCAGGTGGCATCGTTTGGAGCAAAAACACACACACACACACACACACACACACACACACACACACACACACACACACACACACACACACACACA
>JASSRZ010000080.1:14042318-14071421 GCA_032164315.1 Malacoctenus gilli
TGTGTGTGTGTGTGTGTGTGTGTGTGTGTGTGTGTGTGTGTGTGTGTGTGTGTGTGTGTGTGTGTGCGTGTGCGTGTAAACCTTTTGCTTGCACAGTTCGCAGCAGACCACCTGTCCTCTTATGCAAGCAGGCAGATGGTTTTTATAGATACAGACATTAATTTCAGGACAGATTTGGGGAGAAAACATACACGCTACTGTCTGTTCATTAGATATTTAAACAGGCTGATGCAGGCTTCGAAGCTGACAGACATGTTCTGTAACATAAGTTCATTAAGTTGCTCACAGAGTGCAGTATATTGAATTTGAGCCGTCACCAAATGACCAAACAGAGTCTCTGTTTTTCTCGGTGTGTGTTGAAAATCTGGCATTTGTCAGCGTTAACACTTTTCGCAGTCTTTAAATAGTCGGCGCCTGTATTGTTGCTAGGTTATAGGAACAATGCGAGCAGAAGTTCTGTCGGAGATGTTTAGTCACCTCCTTAAAAACCCACAGCTCCTGTTGACGCGGTGGCACGGCAGCGCTGACACCATCTGCGAAGTTCGTAGTGAGGACGGTGCCAGTCGCAAGGCACCCCCTCACGAGGTGCGTTTGCATGGAGGCTTTGCGGAAAATCCTGTGACGTGGCTGGAAGCGCAAGCAATCAGGGGGCCATAAGACGATACTACGCCGCTACGGCAACGGGGGGACGTATGCAGATTTAAAGAGGAGGAAGATGCTTAATCTCCCCCGATGACGCAACCCCCAGAGGTTGTGCCAGGATTGAATAATAACCGGCCTGAACCGCTGCTGGAAAGTGCCATCTGCTCTGAGGTGTGCCGGCGGTCAGGCTGTCTGGCTCGGCCGCACGTGACACTCAGACGGCGACCAGCGGCAGCCTCTGTGGAGACAGTCAACTCCTGTTTCAGGACGTTTTCGCATTCGAGTCAAATTTTCCCATTGATCTGTGTTCGACCGCAGGAACCGTTGATCAGGCTTTCAAACAACATTACATGAGAGCATTAGACTGTGATAAGTTTTTATGTCTAAAACTGTGCTGCTCTTCATTCCTAACGACGCTTCATAAAGTGCCTTCATTGTACATATTTACTAGAACACTTAGGAGATTATAGCAGTTTTAGGCTCCGTTGGAATGAAACTGGCTTTGACCAAATCAGCGCTGCATCCTTCAGCCAAAAACTGACCGGAGGTCAGCGGCCTCAAAAGGTCACAAACATCTTGATCCACAAGATTAATCATGTTTTGATACAGTAGCCATGGTCTATCTTTATAAAGCAGGAATATACACTTTCCACCGATTTGTATTCAAATGGGTAAAACTGTAACATGTGTGCATCACCAATGTTTTTCATTAACATGCATTATTAAATATCAGGATGCATGAGAATAGATATCATCCTATTCCACTCTCTAAGTGGCTTTTGTGGGATAAACAGAGATCATAAAATAATGAAAACCACAGAGAGGTTTTATAAGACAATTTTCGTTAAATATTAGAAGTTTGGTGTGAACAAAAGCACCCAAGAGTGTCTCTTTTTTATGCTTAATGTGTGGTTTTAAAAGTTATTACTGATCAATTATGATGCAAAAACCACATGTTTTTCCCCATTATTTGAATGTGCTGGAGAACCCTCACTGTGGCTAATTTAAGTAGATGCAGCACTTATCTTCAATCCTGTTATAAACCATTTTTAAAATGCCTTTTTTCCCAGATAACTCCAGTTTAAAGTGAAGCTGAGGAAAAAGGTAGAATCAGGCTACTGCACATTGTGTCCCCACTGAGCCCTACTTCAGTTCCATAGTGTTTCTATACTGAACAGCTGAAATGTTCTAGACAAGATAAAGTTGGATTCAATGACTCTTATGTTAGTGCTGCTCATCCATTGCTGACCATGGAAAACAAGGCAGAAGCTGAGTGTTCAGCGGCTGCTAAACATCGCTGCTGATACTCCCTTTGAACTGGGTTCGGTGTGTGTATATACAGTATGTTCTTTGATTTGGAGCCAGGATGAAGGATGCGCCGAGTGCTCTGAAAATGTTTCCGCAGGAGAGGCGTCGCCTCAGTCCAAACGGCAGAGAGACCCAACTGGCAGAGCTGCAGGCCTCCGAAACGCATCTCACGTTTGACGCAAACGCTTGAGACTCCTCGGTGATTCTATCAACGATGAAGGAGGAACTGCGTCGGTTCATGAAGTTCTGACGAATTTGCAGGCGTGCTGAACTCGTGTCGTCTCCTGTGCTTAAAGCTCACAACTCAAACTCACTCAGTTGAACACTGGAATCAATTCTCCGCGCAAACTGACATCAGTCAAATAGCTATTTTTGTGATAGATGCGCAGGGAGAAGCACCATGCACGAGGAGAAGCTCAGGAGCAGTTTATTTTACTGACGAATGGATTTGCTGCCAGATATCAAAAACTCCCTGCAAACGATCTACTGCGGCAGTTTCAGCCACCGGAAGGTTCGCAGACTGTTCAGTAGAACAGCTATTATGATAACCTGACGCGAACTCAGCGAGCAGACTCTGATAAAAGGGCATTCGAGTTGAATGTCCTCGGTTTCTTCTTTTTGTTTGCCGTTTCTCTGTCCTTTTCAGAGAAGCCAGTCGAAGTCCCGGAGCTTTCTGTGGGTGTGACACGGTGACAAGTTTCTTCAGTGCTCAGTGAAGTCGAAAAACGGCTGCTCGCACAAAGCCGCCGAGGCCTGGGGTTAGAGCAGCACTAAACTCTGGGAGGAATTAATGAGGAGTGTGTTAAGTGTCCGTGGTTTTCTCAGTCTGCGAGCGCCCGAGAGCAAGTGTGTTTGTTTAAAAGCAGCTGGATTCCAGTGTTTGTTTTCCCTATGGTTGACTCAAAGGAAAGCGTCCCTCGCCTAAACACAACGAGCTACAACGCTGCGGGTGGTCTCCTAGTGTTGTAGCGTTGGTCGCGTTTGGTCAACGTGAGCCCCTCCAAGTTTTCTGTTGACAAAACACTTTCACTTTCTCTGGAGGTTCCCAATGTCTTCTTTCTCCCGCCAGCCATGACCTTAGTTCTCCGCGAGCGCCTCGTAATGTTTCGGGCTCCGCTGCTCACAGCGAGGACGGCTGTTTGGAGGCTCCAGCCTGTTTGGACCCACAAGCGGTGTCAAGCTGAACCTGGAGACCTCCTGCGTCCGCTCGGGTGTTTGTCTGAAAACGTCGCTGCCGGGACCTCAAAATGGCACGACACCGAAAGGGGTTCCGGGATGAACTCCGCCGTGGCCTGACGCTTTTGTCTCAGGCACTTGAGTGCAGCCCACCTGACACTCAGCACAAACGGAGGGCTCTTCGGTGAAGATGTTCAAGATTCGGAGTGAATCCTCAGTCGTTCTCCAGATGGATGGGATTTCTTTTTCAAGGGCCTGAGGGCCTCTTTAAGCCCCCACCCGTCTCTCCGATAGTGACGCTCCATCATCCACAGGGCTGAATCTACTGTCTCTACTAATACTTGTTGTTGGATCGCAGCTTTTTGCCCAAAAAACCCCCCCCCCCCCCCCCAGAGTAGGTGTATCTCTTCATTCCCCAACTGCCTCTAAAGCCTTTAACTCTAAATGTCAGATCTGATGATGCGTCAGCACCGAACTTTCTGCGAGGAAAAATACTGAGCATCAGCGCCTCTCACAGAAAAAAAACAAAACAAAAAAACTCCAGCAGGGGTTTGTTTTAATAAAAAGTTTCAACTGAAACAAACTAGGGGGCGAAAAAAAAGCGTTGCAGGGGAACCTGATTCTGCAGAATGAAGGATGAAAAATGGGCACAGACGCATCGACTGGTCGAGCTTGTGCTCGGGAAGGAGGCGGGAGCATCCACAGAGATACGCTGATGCTGTACACCGACCTACTGCTAAGTGCGTGTTCTAGTATATTCAATATTCCATCATGTTTTTGCCCCACCCCCCAAATGATTTTGACAGCTTATTAAAAAGATACATCATGATGAGAAGAAAAACTCCTCAAATGTTCGAGGAGAAAGAAACAATGTGGTGTGCTGTGTTCCAAATGGTCTCCATGCAGAAAGTTTCCTCAGCTGAAAGCTGCGACGCTGCAAGGACTGAACGCGGATGAATAATTGAGGTTATAGAATGGAGGGAAACATGGAGGCTTGATGGGGAAACAGCCCACTGACCTGAATCGTCACGGTGCAGCATCCGCTCGGAAAAGAAGTCGGGACGCTCGCGGCCTCTCGCTGTGGGAACTGCGGTGTGAACGTGACTCGAAGCAGCATTGCATGCCGTCCACGGCTTCAACGCCGCGTTTTGCTTCCCGGCGTCTCCGACAGCTTGCAAATGATTACAAAATCCCGAATAATTTTTTAATTAAATGTTTGTTCTTCCAGCTGGCTCTCGGTGGACTGCACAGGGAGCGATGGCGCTGACGCTCTGCCAGCGAGATGCCAGACTTATCACATTAATCGAGAAGGAGCGTGAAAAACTGAAAAAAAAACCCCACCTCCATCCCTGATTAGTTCAACAAACATTTGCAGGCAACGATACAGTACACAGCGGAGGGCTTCAGCCGTGTATACATTATCATACCCACACACATGCACAGACCAACAAAAACCCATTAATCTCGCATCAGTCGACCGTCATGGGCAAGCTGCGCCGGAGAAATCCAAATCCCGGATCACGACCTTCCCTGAAGCTCGTCCAGCGCGACGTCACACCAGCCCGAGTGGGCGTTTGTGAGCGCGGGATCGCCATCCCAACGGCGCGTTACGCTGATGCGGAGGGAATTTTCGGAGGCGTTAACGGCACCGCCTCACACCTTCGCCTGGTCGCACAGCGACTTTCCTTCCACACAAACGCAGGCGGCAAACGCACGCACAACAAACACATGCGCGCGCACGTGCGCGAGCACGCGCACACAGGATTAACCTTCTCTTCATAAACCAGTTTTAGCCAGAGCAGAGCGAGATTAAAACACGGGATTTCACATTAGAGGGACTCTTTATATATTTATATGGACTTACACAATGCATCGTCTTCAGAAGGTGCCCGCACTGCTCTGCAACGGGGGGGCAGAGTTCACCGAGTTTGCCCCGCCGAGGAAAATGAGGGCGAGAAGCTTTGGAGCAGAGCGGTGACCGTCAGATAACTCCTATCATGATACTGATAAGCACAAAGTCTCCTGTCTTTTTTATGCCTTCTTCTTATTTACTGACATTTCCATGGAAGCATTTCCACTCGGTTCTTCCTGTGCTCCAGTTGAAACTCGGCGCGTCCTTTGGGAGCTCCACGCGACGTCCCAACAGACCCATTAACTCCCACAGACACGTTGAGCTCTGCCAATTTCGGTCGGGATCATCTGGATGAATCGACGTGTCTGTTCGGCAGAATATATGCCAGGAATCGCTCTCCCGTGCCACAAACGGAGAGAGGCAGAGCGTTTCGGGTCTTCTGACCGGATGCTTCCATTAGATAAGCGGGACTTCTGCAGCTCTTCCGGCTAATCGACAAGAGACCATGAAATTATGGCACTTCGGGGGCCGCCGGCCACTTCGCTGGCAGCGCCCGCTGATTCACTCCCCAGTCCCAAAGCAAAGCGCGTTGCGTCTGAGGGGAAACAAACCTTCCTGCACGCCGGACCATGAAATCTCTGTTGTCTGAAATGCCAGTGCTGATGTAACAGGCACGATATTTTCACAAAACAACAGCGAAACAACCCGCAGCCCACCGGTAGATTCGATCAAATTGAGGGGAAGCAGTGGCGAGGTTCTGGATGGTTGTGCAACGAAATGAGAGCAGAGGGAAATCAAGAATTGTTTTAAGCCTTAATACAAAGTGCAGGGCATAAAGTCATGTTTACTGCTGCCTCAGTGTTTCTTTATACATATAAAAGGCTTTTATATAGAGATCTGTCTTGAGTAGAAACAATTTTAGCTGCAAGCAAAGAAATAATACGCTTAGAATCTCGTACCGTTTTGGTGCTCTCAATTATTCATCATAAATGTGCGCAGGAGCTCACAACTTCATTCATTTCATATCTGAAGGCTGATACAGGAAATAAATAGCGTGATTAGTGGCTCTTTCGGGCCTGGCAGCTCAGATCTTCAACCGGCTCCGTTCTCGCCCAACAGCTCTGGGAAATCCCAGCCAGATCAATGTCAGGAAAAATGAGTTATAGCGGGGGGAGGCCGGCAGCGAGGGGTCCTGGGGGTGCCGGCTGAATTATCAATTCATGCTCCCAATGTTTCGGGAAGGTCGCTAGGAGAATTCCTCGGCGGAGGAAAAAGTAAGTCACGTTCCCGTTTAAAGGGGGGGGGGTCTCTGCTTCATGAATAAATACGTCGGGCGCTGCGGCGGTGGGGCTGCCGCCTGGTCTGAAGGTCGTGGAGGATGTCCCGCCTCCACTGCTGGACGTTCATTATCGCTATTAGCCAGGAGTCACTTTACAGTTCATCATGCCAGAGCTGTTTCCACTGTCTATTCCTGCCCTGTTGTTGTTGCAAGAACCTTGAAAACGACCTCTAAAGGCAATACAAAATGACATGCAAATGAGGGGTTCATCTTGGTAGTCCCAGTTAGTTGTAGAACCATCCAGTGTATGTGTGACGCAACATCATGCCGCCTGCCTTGAGGTGCCTGTGATGTGATGGAGGGGGGGGGGGTGTAGGTGGTGTAACGCACTCCTCTATGAAGGACAGACATTATCGGCAACACTGGAGCCCCGTAAAAGGGCGACTGGTTGATGACTGAAGGGACCTTTCCCTCCCTCACACTCGCAGGAGATGGATTGGTGGTGGGAAATGGTTTACGCTCTTTATTTCCCTCCTGAGTGAACAGATTTTTTTTCCTGTCGTCGCCGCGTATTCTTGCTTCCGTTTTCCAAGGGACTCTTGAGCTGTTTGCATTGATTATGCTTTGCAAGACAGAGGCAGTAACATGAAACATTTATTAAGACAAGCTACGGGAACCAAAGGAATAGTTTGGTGCAAACGTATTAAATAAGTCGTTTTAGCTCTGATTTTATAGAACTTGTTAAGAGTTTTTTTTTATTCCCCATAAGAAGAAAATTCGCAATTATGAGCGTTCAGTGCGTAGTTATTATTAGTTTTATTTTAGATCGGACTTTCATTTGCACTTCACAGCTTCATTCAACCGAATGATTTATTTTTTTCACTTTAGGGCTATAAAACAGAGTGATCAGAATTGCTGCAGAGAAGGCTGTAGCACTGCAACTTTTATCACCTGGTATTGATCGTGATCCAAACACACTGGATCCTTCTCAACTACGCAGCCTTGCAGGATTTAGTCGAGCCATTCACTCGGGCCTTTTTGGATGTGAAAGTCGAACCCCAGACCGCAATCGCGTAAACATCAGGGTAGTTTTCTTCCGACGTCTCTCAGAGACGTGGAGCCGTGATGCAGCACTGCACATCGCTCAGTAATGCATTTAACTGGTTTAGTGCAGTGTCCTTTCTATGCTTCATTCATTCCTCAGCTCCACGTCAGCATCCAATCACATTTATGCTGTCAGGCTGAAATAATGTGACATTCCTCCTTGAAGATGTTCAACTGCGAGACAGCAATGCCATTTACGACAACAGCTGTCTCCTTATGCATTGTCTTGCGGTGCTATAATGACATGTGTTTGTTGATTAAGAGGAAAGTTTATTTCCAGGGGCCTGTTTTTCTTTGAGGTCTCCATCAAACAGCAGGAAATGGTCTAAAAATACAACTTGATCCCAGGTGGTTTTATGTGAGGTGGGCTACATTTGGAGTGAGATGTTGTTTCCCTCTGCTCTCCGTCCTCAGGCATGCACACCAGCATCAGCGAGATCTTGAAGGAGAAGAGCCTGAAGCCGTCTCGCCGCAGCCTGCCCTGCCTCGCCCAGAGTCAGACTCACCCCATCAACCTCAACCACTTCCTCTCGGTGCCTCTGAGCCCGGAGCCCAAACCGGAGGTGGAGGGTCTGAGTCAGAGCATCAGCACGTCCTGCAGCATCCTCCCCCCTCACACAGGTGAGTCCAGCAGGAGTCGGGGGGCGGGGGGTCCTGTGAGAAGGAGAAAGAGTTTTTATGGGTGTGGCTAAGAAACACCGCAAGACATCATTATGATTCAGTCAGTAAAGCTTCTCAAAGATGGTAATTATGCAACATTTCATCTCAGTTTGAGATTATTGAGCTTTTCTCTTCAAATCTGAGCTAAAACATAATCAGCATCATGTGTGAGGCACACTCATCGACACACATTTAATCCAGAGTTCCTGCACTCTGGAACTAAGCATACGTCACATTTTAAAAACTCCAGACTGCCCGTATCGCCTCGTTTGAGCCACGCATTTAATTATCTTCTTCATACAGTGTGCTGATTAATAACTGTTTGTTTTTGCAGGAGCACAGCTGCTCGCTGCACAGAGTTTTCTAATCTCGATGACATTTAAGTCGTGTGCATAATTATTGATTGAGCAGATTGCTAAAGGAGAATTAGAAGAGGTCGTTGAGTCGCAGTTTCAGACTTTTAGGTAAAAGACGCTGAGAGGAAAAAAGGATGTTTGTTGTTGGGATATAAAAAATGCTTTGGAAAGATTCAATCAGGGAGGATTTCTTCAGAATATTCAAAGGTTGGTTGCAGCGAGGGCTTTATTTTAGCGAAGCCATTTTACCAAACGCATGCTGACGTCTCGCAGTTTCTCCGACCTGAGAATGCCGATCGGCTGGAGAATATAAATATACATATCGGAATTACATGCAAATGAAGCAGCACCGGCAGTTCCTCCTCGACGCTGTGCTGAGAATAGACCCTCAGGAGCAGGTCGGATTCCTTCCGTTTTGCCCTGAGGTTGATGTGGACAGAAGGAGGAGTGTGAAGGCAAAAACAACCAGCTGGGGCTGATAGACGAGGACGCGACCCCCCGCACCAGTTTCCCACCTGTGGACTCCGACAGACGTGTGACTGTCAGGAGGAATGAACCTCTGCTGCGGCACCCAAAATGCAGCAGATGTAGTTCATCGCTATTGTGTGAAATTTATCGTGAAATAATAGCTGGAACACAATTTGGAAGAACAACTTCGTTTATTTTCACACACGAGGGATGTGAATATTGCGACGACTCTGAGTTTTAATTAGTTCACGAGTTGAGCGTCACGCGACGTAGTGAGCATTTGCATAAATTCTTTCTCTTTCTGCACCGTCTCTTCTCTGACACTTTCCCTCTTCTCATCCTTCACTCGCTGGAAAATTTTCAAATCTTAGATAGCCGATCAGCGGTGACTTCGAACCCAGTTTGACTCAGTTTCGATTTACACCGTCCTCCTTCCTGCGTGTGTGCGTGCGCGCGCGTGTGTGTGTGTGTGTGCGTGTGCGTGTGCGTGTGCGTGTGCGTGTGTGTTTTCTGTGTGAAAACGCAGCGTGATCTGGCTCCCGGTTCCCCTTGGGCCTCTTCCAGCACCACATGTCGTCCAGACTTCTGACTCATTCTTCCGCACAGTTGACACTTTTATCTCCAAATCAGAATGGAGTGTATTGATGTTCCGTGCGGAGGAAAATTCGCACTGATGTCTGTAAAGATGCATCACTGCGATCAATTTCCCACATCTCTCAGCACTACCTGCACTAGATTTGTGTTCTGTGGTTGTAGCGTTGGTCCTC
This sequence comes from Malacoctenus gilli, assembly GCA_032164315.1. Classification (NCBI taxonomy): domain Eukaryota; kingdom Metazoa; phylum Chordata; class Actinopteri; order Blenniiformes; family Labrisomidae; genus Malacoctenus; species Malacoctenus gilli. Next base: position 14,051,931 of record JASSRZ010000080.1, read on the forward strand.
CGGCGCTGTTCCAGCTTGCAGTCTCTCAGACTTATGGCCTCATTCCCTCCTGGTCTTAGCACGCAAACGATGTTCAGTTCGCACGTCTGAAGACATTAGAGTTGAGATTGTCGGACTTGCGTTTTGATAAAATCTCATTTTGTCCAAAGCATAATTTCTGTTTGCAATGTGAGGAAAAAAAATCAGTTGTGAAAGAAAGCTTCAGGTGAAGCAGCAAAGTGGACGACAGAGACCAAAGAGTCGGGTTGTTTCTCTCCTTTCATGACTTTAATTTCCTCCCACTTGCTCTCAGTGCAGCGGTGTTGGAAGTTGACTCTGGCTGTACTGGGCTCATCCCCTGGTGAAGGCCGACAGAAAGAAACAAAGATGTCCGACGTATATCGGAGGGGATGTAATTTGTGCTGCACTGTGAAACGCTCCATCTCCCGTGTCATGCAATTAGAGTGCAGCATGTATGATAGGCTTCACAGGGCGTCATAATAAGTCTTGTTCCAGCCTGACAGACGGATTGCTTCACACAGTAAATCTAATTTTCCTCCTTCAGAAGCAACAGATCCAACACGCCGCATAAAAAAAAAAAATGACAGAACCTCTCTCTCCTGTTGTGTTGAGTCGTCGTTTGTCACATTTTCACATTGTTTGTCAAATGCGAGGTTTCACAGCTCTGCGCTTCCGGAGGAGTCGGGGGAAGAAAAAAAAACTGCTTGTTGGTTGAGGCTGTTTGTTTTTTCGCAGTTTTTTTTTTGGGTGGGTGCACATCAGGTGGAGGAGTCTTGAATCAGACAGAAAGGAAACAAGATTGGCACCCTTTCAGTGTTGTTTGCAGGGATCTGTTTAACGACATCAAGGTGTCGCTCTCAGGCTGGCACCCGGGTTTGTTTGTTTTTTTGGGGTTTTTTGTACGTTGCCCGGGTTTAAATTTCATGGCTGGCAGGAAGATTAAGGAAAGTATCGAACGGGAGCAACAGCAGAAACGACGACTTAATGCGCGTTCCTCCCCCCTGCTCCATGGCAGCCTCATTGATCGCAACGCGTGTCTGTGTTCAGCAGAGGATGGCAAGGACCACTATGTGGAGGAGACCGAGGTGAGCACGTGCGAGACCAGAGCGGACGAGCCCTTCCTGCTGCAGAAGCCCGTCAGCCGTGCCAAGTTAGAGGCACGCACGGACTCACTGCAGGTAACACGCTCGCAGTGATCCGCGTCCGCTCTTACAAATCCAGGGCGATGTTCCATTGAAGTGCCCCCCCCCCCCCCACCCCAACTCTGTTTGGCACCAAACAAAGCATTAGCAGTCCTGTGTTAAGCTCCACTTCATCTAAAATGCAGAGATCAAACCTTGTCGCTGCAGGGGAAGAATCCCGCTGATTCATCGGGCCTCTTTTTCCGCGATGGGAAAAAGCGCATCGACTACATCCTGGTGTATAAGAAGTCCAGTCCCCAGGTGGAGAAGAGGTGCACCTTCGAGAAGAATTTACGAGCCGAGGGCCTGATGCTGGAGAAGGAGGTGAAGCTCCTCAGTGTGACGAGACTTTGAATCGGCCTGCTTTCGCGAGCCGCCCTCCCTGACTCTCCTCTTTACCATTTTCGTCCCCAAAGCCCTCGCTGACAAACAACGACATCATGTTTGTGAAGATCAACGCTCCCTGGGACACGCTCTGCAAATACGCGGAGCAGATGAACATCCGGATGCCTTTCAGGTAAATTGCAGCCGCTTTGATTCAGCATGATGTGATTGTATGTTTTTTTTCTAAAGCGGCTGCAAAAGTCTTCCAGTGCCCCTAACGTGTTTTTGTTTTGTTTTTTTGTCCCCTTCAATTCAAGAAAAAAATGCTACTTCACAGACTGGAAGAGCAAAGCCTTGGGCAGGTAAGTGGATTTAATATGTAGGATTACTCCTCTCACTGTCAGAGTGGGACGTTTCAGTGTCTCTCACGAAGTCTTTGAGCGAAACTTCAGGGGGAAGAAGAGCTTCTAATGGCGCTTCAAGATTAAAGTTATCAGTCACCTCCGTAAGAACCCGAGACAGAGAGTCGGTGCCGACCCGTCTCGTGCTCCCCGCTTTGTCTCCATTCACACCCGCAGAGGACGAGAGAACTACAACACTACCTTTTTGCCTGACTTCCAACTTCAAATGCAATTCTATTTATCTTCACCGGCCAATTAGACTTTCGTTTCCTTTTGAAGAAAGCGCAGCTCATCAAGCACCTTGTTGAGGTTGCAATAAAAGCGCTCGCTCGCTCTCTCTCTCTCTCTCTCTCTCTTTTCGCCGTGTGTTCCTATAAAATACTTTCCAGTCAAGATAAACGGGGCTTCACGGCTTATTTGCATACTATTTTTAGAGAGACGCGCCGGCGCTTTGATGTGATGTTGGAGTGTTGTCCAAGCTCGGTGCAGGAGAGCAGATCTGCATCTCCTCATCTCACTGGGATGCAGATAGAAAGCGTCCAACAAAGAAGCACTGAGAGAAATGTACAGTAACATTTTTGGATGGGAACAATTTTCTGCCCTCTTAAAGCTTCTCTTGATCATTTTGTGGCCAAATGTATTCGCGTGCGGTGCCAGGAGGCCTATTATTTTCCTATTCTTATTCTCTGGTTGTGACTGCTTCAGCGACAGCAGAAAGTGGTTTGAATGGGAAATGATCAGACAAAGTGCGCTGGACTCTTGTTTGCATACGTCGTTTTTGATGAGATGGAACTGAAGGGGTTTGTGTCCAAACCCGGGCGCCGGTTGCATCACAATCACAATCTGTGTGATTACGTTTCTTTCCAAATGTCCCCACTCCTCCATTCAGTCTATTCATGCATCGTCTTTCGCCGCTTCATCCAATATTCGTGAAGACTGAAGACATTAGTGTTTGTCGAAAAAGATGTGGTAAAGCCTCAAAGGACGTAAAACTGAGCATTTTCAAACCTTTGAGTCCAATATTTTGAAAAAAGTTCTTTCATTATGACTTTATATGTTTCCAGTATCAAAAAAGAGAAATGCGTATGAATATTTTAAGCCTGTGGTAAATGAATTTCTGTGCGTCGGTGGGAACGTCAGAAAAGGTGGCTGAGGTCAGTGTTTGGCCTCTGAATCATCTCTTTTCTAAACGGGCGGCGGTTTGTGCTTTGTGACATCGTTGGTCATGAAGGACAGCTGATTGTTATTGCATAAAGTTTTTGCGAGTCAAGTTGGAGAAGAAATTAACATATCAAAAAAGAGGAACGGACATGACATGCAAACAGCATTTTGAGGGCCAGTGTCAGTGCTTCATCGTTATGCAACATGGAGACGGAAACACTCTCTGTGGGGGGGTTTTCCAGGGCCTGTGAGACCACCGTGGTGGCCGAACGGACGCGTCTGACTCACACAATCAAAAGACGAAGGTCCACGAAACAAGGAAATATTTCAACATGTCAAAGATAGTCAAGTCAAGTTCAATAAAGATGCTGTCAAACTCAGGATCCCCCTGATAAAAGTCGCTATAAGTAGCTTACAGTTTGGGTTGAAGCCAAAACCCTTTCTCAGGCTTCCGTGCAGAGTGCACGATGACCATCCGCCCAGGCTCGTGGACAGCGCTTCCAGTGCTGACACGATCCCACAAACAGACACAGACGCTCGCCCACCTGTCCAGCTCAGGCGCTCCGCAGCACTTTTACCTCTTGCGTGAGCGCGATCTGACTCACTGTGAAGAATGAGAGCTCTTCTCTTTTTCTGTCCAGCAGTATTTCACCCCGCTGAACAACATTCCCAGGCAGTAAACAGGCTTTATGTGTTTACTAATAGTTTGCCACCAACCGCCGTGCCTGTAAAGCTGAACAAATGAGCCGTGCGCAGGTGGTGACGGCTCGCTGGTTCCATGTCGGTTCTTTTTACATGCAGTACCTGAGCGCCTTCACGCCAACGTTTGGTAAACGCTCTCTGACAACAGCGAGACTTCGCCCAGAAGCCCCGTCCATAATATTTGTTCTCGCCACATCAGAGCTGCAGCCCCACAAATTGCTCAGCGATTCAGGCGAAGGAGCGTCGTGGATCTGAGAGGAGCAGTCTGCTGTCTGATCCAACGTTTGTCCAGACCGAAATAGCTCGATAGTCATTGAACAGAACGCCAGCCCGTTTCTGTGCAGAGATTCGCGATCCCGCGAGGAAGCGTCACGGCAAAGTCGGGCGCCTCGCGTCCAGGGTGCAGTTTTGTGTCATTCTTGTGGTGTGACTGAGTGGATCAGTCTAAAACTGAAAAGAATGAAATAGCGAATAGGTTCAAAGTACAGGTGTGAGTACAAAAGCAGCCTGTTCAATATTTTCTCAGGGAAGCAAACAAATGGGCAACAAAACAAGTCCAAATTCACCCTTGGAATCCAACGGATAGAACTTTAAAATAGGCAGGAAAATGCTTGTACTTTGCAGTGTCTAAATGATCAAAATGAAACAGGAAAACATCAGCGTACAGATTTTCTATTTTGTTCTTTAATCCTCCCAATAAATGAGCCAAGCAACTGAATACCGCCGCTGATAACCAAACTCCACACCAAGATTCACGAGTGGCAATCAAAACTGATACAAAACTTTACTTCTGGTATCCGTGAATGCATAAATGAAGGCAGTAAACACCATCGTCTACTCGTATTTTTGCCTGCAGGCCCAGAATAGGGAGCGTTTGTTTAACTCTGACTCTGCCCGGCCTCACAGCGCTGCTATCAGAGCTGTTTAGATGTGTTTGGTTCATTAATGTTACTAGAAATGCCAATTTAGAAAACCAGTGCCTTCGTAAATCATGATGAAAACATCCAATTAACCTTTAAATTGGTGCTGGCGGGATTTTATCTTGGTTGAAAGACTCCGGCTCAAACGTATTAAAATTTTAAAAAAGTAGTTCTCAGCAGAGTGACGCCGGTGCATGTGTGGCTAAACGTGTTGTTGCTGCTGCTACTGTGCGTCTTTCATGCTTGTGTTTTCATTGGGGAGGGGGGAAAGGGGGCCGTGATCCAACGTCCCACATCAAAGAAAAACAATCTTCATGTTAATCCGAGCCGTTAATCCCGCCGCTCTGTGTGCAGCAGGTTTCATCTGAGATGCCGCCAGATAAAGAGCTGGCTTCCCCGGAACCCCATGAAGCTGGACAAAGAGGCCTTGCCCGACCTGGAGGAGAGTGACTGCTACACGGCTCCTTTCAGCCGAGCTCGCATGCACCAGTAAGGAAGAAGTTTGCACACTCGCACGTGCTGCGATGGGAGAAACTTGCACGCAGCGATGAATGTTAACAGCGTCTGCCACAGCAGTGAGACTAACTTGTCTCCTGATCTGTATTCCGAGCCCGAGATCCACCGAACGCGTCCATTCGTGTCTCGAGCTCCAAATGTTGGATTTGTAGAATCCAGGAAGTGATGTTTGTGCTGTGAGGTCTTGTGTATTTTATGGCTTCGAGCCCGAACTCACACGCCAGAAAAATTAAGACAATCTGACCATAAATAACAGAAAGAGAAAGAGCGTGACGTGATTCTCTTCTTCATTCTGCTTCAGTTTGATGCTCCTCTGTGATTAAGGGCTTCATCCTGATCCCGTTTGTCAGTGAATCATTTCTGCTTCTCCGGCGCCCGTCAGCTCGGACAGTTTTAGTCGGGGAAATAATGACGCCGGGTTGAACGCAGGCTCGATGGCGCGGATTGGATTTTAATGATCTCCCCGCTTTCATTGACCCTGTTGTACGGCTTGACTGGAAGACAGCAGTGTTACTCAGATGAATAACTTGAAGGACCGTGTCGTTATTTTCCCGCCAGTTTCACGATAAACAACCGAGAGACGTTTTTCTCCAACTCCACCCGAAGCAGAATCGTCCATCACGTCCTGCAGCGGACCAAGTACGAGGACGGAAAGTCGAAGATGGGTAAAGCGCTGCGTTTGATTCGACTCCTCGCACTCTGAACGGGGACAAGCAGCAAATTTAATGACGTTGATATAATGATGTGGACAGAGTGGGCCAGTGGTGTGGTGGTCGGTTCCCCTCACAGTGAGGAGACCCTTGTCCGATGCTGAATTCAGCGATTTTTCGAGGGTTTTCTCGGACTTCCACCGACAAACCAGAGGAGTTTGTTCGGTTAATTAGTGAGAAAGTTGCTGAGTGTTTGTTTATTCATTGGCTGCAGCTATCCAGGTAGGTTGTATCCTACTTTTCACCCGCAGCTCCCTGCGAGCCCGAGTTGGATCAAACATTTATCGAGGTTGGATTGAGGACGATTGATTCAGTGAGAGGAGAGTAGAGGTTCCGTTTTCCAATCGAAAACGCTCATTTGTTCCTGTTTACTTGTCTCCAGAGAGCATTTCGGGGGCGTTGGGTAGAATAATGTTTGTTGGGTTTTTTTGCGGCGGGATGATTAAAACATGAGCTGCCACTGGAGCAGCTGGTCGTGTCCACCTGCAGGCTGCTCCCGCCTCTCCGTCTGGCCCACGTTGTTTCTCTGAAGCGACGTCCGCGTGTGTCACTCTCACTCTGCTCCCTTGTCTGGCTGCTGCCAACGTGTTTTGCTGATTAAAGTTTGGGCTGCGAGTGCTGGAACGGATTTGGCATTAATATTTTAATACTGTTGACCACTTTGCTTTCCAACAAATAAGATCAGCTCAGTCACAAGAGAAGGAATAAAAAAAAAAAACCCTTTCAAATCCGTCCTTTCCGGCTGCCGCTTTCCTTATCTGCAGTTTGAATCGAGGGGACGACAGTCTCGATGACTCCATTGTTATTCTGTTAAAACAACAGTTTTCCCACGATGCAGTATGTAAATTAGGTTCAGGATAAACAGATGAGGGTCGTAATGGGCTCTGAATATGCAACACTGGTGAAAAAACAGGACACACAAATCAACCCTCAATGGGTTCATAGTCAGTTAATAGAGACACTTTATCTGTTTTAATCGTGGAAATAAAAAGCAACTATTCTGAGAATGCGGTTTAACTGACCACAATATTTAACGCCGGAAATCTGGATCTCATTTACACTGACAAATGTTCGAGTCATAAAGAGTAAAGAGCGCAGCCTCATACTGTGGCATGGGCAGATGAGCTCAATCAGGTGAGTGACTCAAGCTGAAAGCCAAGAAACGCTGACGGGAAATGTCTTTCCTCTCCTCACGACCTGGTCGTCTGCGCCAGCTGAGGCACAGAGTTTTGTCTTCTTTTCTACTCGTTGTTAAAAGTCTCACGAGAGGAGGATGTCTCAGTCTGCTCTCGAGAAACGGAGTCGGAACGACTTGGGTCGACTCGCGTTGAATCGAAAAGGGAGCGAGTTAGCTCATAGCGGTTCAACTTATTCTCCCGGCACACTTTGCCGCCTGCGTTCACGCCGATGGAGTCGGTGCCCGAAGCCTGAACGCGGCTTGTCACCTCCGTCCATCCGCCGCTCCATCTTTCCCCCCCACACACACTTTAGCCAGCATCAATAGAAGCTGGAGTCAGTCCCGGGTGACCCTGAGCGAGAGGCAAAACTGCACAGGTTCGCCGCGCCGTCACGGAGACGCGCAGTGACGGCTGTGACTCAACAGTTCACAGGTACATCATCCGATTGTCGGAGGAAGCTGCTGTCCCCAAACGCACCCACACAGGGAAGGCTTCTGGACTTCACACAGAATAAAAAAAAAGGCCCTTTCACTGGTATTTTCAGGCTTAACCAGCGTACTGGCCTCTGCGCCACCACGCTGCCTCCTTTTCATTTCGGTATTGTTGTAAATTGTTACGATGCGAAGTGCAGGCTTCTCTTCTGCTCTCAGTTACGGAGCCTCTGAATTTTTCATGCGATGTCCTGCTGCTGTTTTATGCGAGCATCTTTTAATACGACCTGCTTTATCCTGCTGTAGGTATCAACCGGTTATTGGGCAACAACACTTATGAGGCTGCTTTTCCTCCACACGAGGTGAGACGTTGTTTTTTTTCCATTCCTTTCTTTTATAGTTGCAAGCTGCACAGATTTAAATAAGTAATAAGTTTACCACATTTTCATCTAGACGGTGCTTTTTAATGGCTGGCAAGCACCTCGTGCAGCGAGATCAAAAATAGCCTGCAGTGGAAAGTGTTGAATTTAGGTGTTATCAGACTGTATAATTCCTCCAGTGATTTAACCACTCTTTGTGCCGTCAGGGTGGTTATAAGAGCAGACATCCCATTAAGACGCACGGCGCCCAGAACCACCGGCACCTCCTGTACGAGCGCTGGGCCCGCTGGGGGATCTGGTACAAGTATCAGCCTCTGGACCTCATCAGGTAATCAGGTGGCCCACTGTCCGGGGCTGGTCCGTGTCGACGCTCACGCAGCACGCTTGTCCTGATTAGGATCCTCAGCCCGCCGTTAATTATATTCACCGCGAGTTGTTTAAGTGGAGCAGAGTGTAACCCAGTTCTGGCTGCGTGCGCCGCCCGATCCGGGGCCCCTCTGACGAGCGGCAGCCTCGTCGATCACGTTCCCCGCGTCCCGCCGCCTGCGTCTGGCATTTCCGAAACCGACGGTGCTATTTCGGGAGCGCAGGCTGAACCCGCTGTGGTTTACGGCTGCTGTGGTACCTCGGCGCCGGAGCGCCGTCTGCCACGTTTCTCTCTTCCGCCTTCTGACGGACGGAGAACCGTCCGAGTAACAAGAAGTACTTTGAAATTAAATATTCTTCTTTACTTTTTTCTTTTTTGCTGACGTTAAAAAAAAAAAAATCGGGAGAACTTTCTTATGAGAGAGGAAAAGCTCTTACTTCCAACCGTATTCCCTTGAGCCTCCCCCATATTGCCTCCTAGAAATGCTGTGGACCCCATCTTCAGTATTCGTCTTGACATTACAGTCAAGCACTGCGGGAAACACTCTGACCAGTTTACAGAAGCAGAAATCTTCAGAATAAAAGCAGCCGTCTGTTACTGAGGCCTTCGCCACATGATATAAAAGATCTTGTTATGTTTTCTTTGACCCCCCCCCAAGCAGGCAACGCCTCGGGCCCCACTTGTCATCTCTGACATCCCGCGGGGAACCACTGATGTAAAAGCACAGAAATTGCAATCTTATCTCACTCATTTTAATGTTTCTAACTATATATTTCAGGATTAATGAACAGTAAATAAATGATTCGTCGGAGAGTTTTCGTGAGCATCCTCCAGCCCCTCTCCCATCATGCACGCCAACTGCATTCCAGCTCTCGTAAACCAAGCGTCTTACTTAATGGCACCTTGACTCGCTGTGGTTTTCAAAAAAAGACATTTATCGATCCATTTCCGACCGCAGAATTAAACCGTGTGACCTTTCAGCTGTCCAGTCAATCAGGCCACTGCGGCCGCCTCGTGCTGCTTCAATTACAGCCGCGGATGAGAGCGAACGTTTTCTGATGAATGGCTGACGCAGTCTGTCAGAGAGTTTGGACCAACTAGGTTTTTGTCTCTCTCTCAGGCGATACTTTGGGGAGAAGATCGGCCTGTACTTTGCGTGGCTGGGCTGGTACACGGGCATGCTAATCCCCGCTGCTCTGGTCGGCGTCTTTGTCTTCCTCTACGGCCTCTTCACGATGGACTCCAGCCAAGTCAGGTCAGCTCGCGCTGCCTGCACAGCAGAGGAAGTAGACCACGACCTTCGTTCTGCAGACCTCGGTGCACAGCGTCGTTCTGAATGAATGAAAAGGCATTTTTATTCACAACAACTATTTCTTATGAACCGTCCCTTCCAGCAAAGAGATCTGCGAAGCCAACACCACCATCATGTGTCCGATGTGCGAGGACACCTGTGAGCCGTGGACGCTGAGTGACAGCTGCGTCTACGCTAAGGTCAGTGCGCCGCTGATATTCATCACCAGCCACAGCGGGTCAGTTTTCTCTGCCTTTTACCTCGCAGTCACAAACAGGCTGTGACGAATAAAAGAGTCTGGCTTTTTTTTTTACCTGCTGTTAACTGCAGCTAAGATATAACCACACAGCACTACTCTGTAGCTTCACGAGCGCTGAAGCAAATTCATGGTTTGAAGCATTTCTCTCATCAAAGTCTTGGTCAAGTCAATCATTCCTTAACTCTGCCCACCTTATAAAGGTTTTCCTACCAGGAACTGAACACAAGAAACTGCGATGTCACTGCTTTTTCATCACAAAGCCGCAACGAATGTTGGATGAACTTTCAGCGTCTACGATTTCATCAACGTATGTTGTTCCTCTTTGCTTGTGTTTGTAGGTGACCCATCTGTTCGACAACGGCGGCACTGTGTTCTTTGCGATCTTCATGGCTATCTGGGGTACGTGCAGGAACGTCGCCTCGCTTTTCCGAGCGTGTGCGTGTTGAAAGTTCGCCGTTGCGGCTCGCTGCTCTATAAAAACTCTCCTGGAATAGTACACGTCGGTATGATGGAGAGTCGGTGCTCCGGCCTCAACCCCCCCCCCCCACCTCCGCTTGAAAAAAAAACTGGGATGCTCAAAGGAGGGTTTAGTCCAGTGGTGCAATACAACAGGTCTCCCCACTGCAGTGTTCTTCTCAGTGAGTAAATCATGGTCTGCTCTCTGATTGAACATCTGCACTTACACTTCCTGCGCGGTGCTGAAGTAATTAGTCGGATAATTAAGCATTCCTCCAGAGGGAGGTTATCATGCTGCTGTCAGCCTCGCAGAATTGCACCATGATATTGGTATATTGCAGCTATGTTTCCCACAGCTGTAATATATTTGTAATGTAGAAGGTGCACACAACTGCGCCCGCTTCTGGCCCCGATCCATCTTTCTGCCAGTGTGGAAAATAATCACCTGCGCCAGAGGGGCCACTTGGCACGCTGCGCTCTGGGTTTGGGCTAAATGAGGGCTAAGGAGGGCTGGAAGGAGGAGCGAGGTCCAGCCGGCCCCGCCAACTCCGGTCTGCACCGACTCCTGCATTGAAGGCTTTTGGCGATGTAGGCCAGAGTGGGAGCGCTGCGCCACTGAGCGAGTGCACTCCAGGTCTCGTGAGTGAGTGCGTGAGCGAGCGCGCGGGATAGACATGAAAAATTGGTTTGCCCAAGGGACCGAATGGAGGCATCTTGAAAGGACCACCGTTCTCTCGGCTTGAACAAAAGTGGGTCAGGCTATATTAAACTGCAACATCTTCAACAGCAGTCAAAGTTGCTCTGACTGACGTCGACTCAGGTTTCGGCTGCGTTTTGAGGACACGGCTCGTCTGCGCATCGCAACCGCTGCTCCGCTTTGCCTTAAGTGACAAAAAACATCACTGGGAGGAGTCCTATAAACAGTGTCTTTGCTCTTTATTCATATGCAGATTGGGTTTTTTTTTTATGAATCATGTGGTCTTAACGGTGTCAGCAAACCGTGATAAACGTTCACCACAATTCCTGAGAGTCTGACATCGTGTCTTAGATTTGCTCGTTTATTCTGACCAGCTGTCAAAAACCCTCACCATTAGATTTTTCTTATCGAATGTAACATAAAAAACTGCCGGTTCTCATACGTTGAGTCACTGGACCCGCCTAATATTTTGTGCTTTTGCTTGGGAAAAAAAACATCTCTGTTATTGAAATCGTGTGCGGTCACTCTTCTGATGGTTTCCAAAGACTTGTTTCATCTTAAACATTTTCATATGTGGGAAAACCTTCGAATCTGATCTGCGGTCAGGCCGCGCAGCTCAAATCAGATGCTGCTGTCAGTTTCTATAAGAAGTGTGTCCAACAGCACAATCACACCGAGTTCATTGTGCGTTTGACGAATGGAAGCAGGCAGAAAGCGCTGGACGAGTTCGCTGTAGTTCCATGTTGCCGTCCGTCACGGATCGCACGCGATTACACTCGGTTTCATCACTGCTCTCAGACAAAAATGCTGCTCTGGAATCCACACAGCTTTGAGGAGAGAGGCGTCTTTGTGCTGATCTCCGATAAATACTTGTAGGAAAGCACCGTGCAGCCAAAAACTCATATCGAGGTCCAGCACGAAGGGAAACGCAGCCTGCAAACTCATGCCTGCCCACAGGAAGCTTCACCTCTTAAGTCATTCAACAACAAAAAAAAAGTGGGTGTCATGTGACGAAAACACTAATCCGTGGGCGCCCACATTGCACCTACGGCCTCTCTGCAGCAGACACTCTCTTCTCCACTTCAGCGTGAGAGCAAAGCGCTGCGTGAAGTGATGGCTGTAATCAGTTTCTGTAACGGGTGGTGCGCACGGCCGCAGCCCGTCTCAAGGGCCGTGATATCTGACCGTGGTGGCGCGCCGTGTGGAACGTGTCAAAGCCGATCAATACCATGACTGACTCCAAGTTTCCCCCCTGCAGCCACCGTGTTCCTGGAGTTCTGGAAAAGGCGGCGAGCGGAGTTGACTTACGACTGGGACCTCATCGACTGGGAGGAGGAAGAGGTGCGTCAGCAGCGTCCTCGCATAACTCTGATATCACTCCTCGAAACCCACACGCTCGTGATGTCGCGCTCGTGCGGCCCCCTCCTTCTGTATGTGCCACGGTTCAACAGTTCATGCTGGGATATGTGTTGTTTACCAGGAGGAGCTGCGGCCTCAGTTTGAAGCCAAGTACTCTCGGGTGGAGAGAGTGAACCCCATCTCTGGCAAGCCCGAACCTTTCCAGCCCTTCTCAGACAAACTGAGCCGGCTCATGGTGTCTGTGTCCGGAATATTCTTCATGGTAAACCGCTGGTTGAATAAGCTGCCCCCCTTTTGGATGCAGACTTATCATTATCATGTTGTGCGCGCTGCCTTTGAAGCGCCAAGACGTGCCAGCAGTGGTGTAACACCGCCCCCTACTGGAGAAAGGCTGCACAACGTGTTTCGCATATCTGATGATTTATTTATTTATTTATTTATTTTTTACACTTTATTCGACCACAAATTTTATTGATTCTCTCTTGGTCTCCATTGTGATTATTTCCTTATCTGAAAGTGTGCCGTGTTTCCCGCTGATTTCTTTTCGTTTCCTCAGATTTCTCTCGTGCTGACGGCCGTGTTCGCCGTCGTGGTTTTCCGCCTCATTGCGATGGAAAAGTTCGCCTCCTTCAACTGGCACTTTGTGAAGAAGAACTGGCAGTTTGCCACCTCTGGCACCGGCGTCTGCATCAACTTTATGATCATCATGTCCCTCAATGTGGTGCGTGTCTGGACAAGTGTCGTCTGGCTCTTTTCTGTCCAACAGATTAATCAATTACTGTTGAGCTTTGCTCCAGGGGTGGTAACAACCGCAGAACGACTGTAAATTCTTCTACTTTCCTCTTTTACACACCATCATTCCTCTTTTTTTTTGTCATTTTCATTCTTCTGACATCCTTCGCTGCTGTCATCTCTGTCAGGTGTATGAAAAAGTGGCCTATCTGCTGACCAACTTGGGTGAGTGCCTCACACGTTAATGCTTTTATTATCTATTTATTATTTATGCGCATTTAGTTTCTCATCTCTCAGGGCAAAACCCTCCTCTGTCGTCCCCCTTTAGAGCACCCGCGGACTGAGTCGGAGTGGGAGAACAGCTTCGCGCTGAAGATGTTCCTCTTCCAGTTTGTCAATCTGAACAGCTCCACGTTTTACATCGCGTTCTTCCTTGGAAGGTAGACCAGCTCCTGTTCACTTGATCATTCCCATTTACTGTTGATCTAACGAGGGATCACTTGATGTTTTGTTTAGAAAACAGAGATCCACCCCCACCCCCCCACCCCTCTCCTTTTTCTCTGTCTATCATCATTTATGAGTCACACACTGATCTGCATAGAAATAATCATAAACTGCAGTTTATTGGACTTATTAGCACCTTTAGGTGTTTTTCTTTTACCTCATCAGTATTCCTTTGATTAAATGTCCCAGTTAACGTTGCCTCTCTCCATTTGTTCAGGTTTGCTGGCAGGCCGGGAAAATATAATAAACTGTTTAATCGATGGAGGCTGGAGGAGGTGAGTGCAATTACTGTCAGGAGGAGCAGGTGATGATTTGAGCGGCGACTGGGCTCGTGACTGCTTTGTGTTTCAGGACGTATTCAGAAACATCAAGGAATTCGTCCCTCCAATGATCCGCCTCTATGTGTTTGCATGCAAACCATTAATCTCCCGCATAATTACCGGGTTTTTTCAGTCCTAATTATCAAACAACAGAATGGGATCATGTGTGGTTCTGTATTTGCGTGTTCTTTTATAACCGTCAGGCATGAAAATTGAATGTTACAGCTGTGCTTGTTTGGGCTCTTACTGGAACGTGTTGTTTTTTTTTCTCCTCCCAGTGTCACCCGAGCGGCTGTTTGATTGATCTCTGCCTGCAAATGGGAGTCATCATGTTCTTCAAACAGATCTGGAACAACTTCATGGAGCTGGGTTTCCCGTACGTAATCGCTTATGTTATCCGTGTAGTTCTTTTAGAGGAAGCCTCATGCCGTGGATGGGAGTGATTGACATTTTACATACTGTGTGTAATTTCCCTCTATAGATTTTTTTTTTTGTCCAGTTGCTCATCTGCATATAAAAAGACATTCTTTTCCCCCCACGAAAACACATCCAATCCCCTCGCGCCGGGCCTCCGTGATGAGTCCCTGCTTTGTCAGAAATAATTGCTTTTACTTGACAGTTAGCGGTGAGTTTTTTCCTTTTTTTTTCTCCCCCTCCAGTTTGCTGCAGAACTGGTGGTCTCGCAGGAAGATGAAGAAAGGCGGTGGCGGCGGGCCCAACGTGGAGAACAAGAACCAGCTTCCGCAGTGGGACAAAGACTGGAACCTGCAGCCGATGAACGCTCACGGCCTGGTGGACGAGTACCTTGAAATGGGTGAAGAGTTGCTTCTGCTTCGAAGAACTTTTCTGTGACCTCGCTTAAAGATGGCCGCAGTCGTCGAATACAGCTGCTGTTCAGTCCGTCGTCGTGTCTCTGCTCGTGTTTACGTCACCCCGTTTCTTTATAGCTCTCTCTCTCTCTCTCCAGTTCTCCAGTTCGGCTTTACCACCATCTTTGTCGCAGCCTTCCCGCTTGCTCCCCTCCTCGCGCTGCTCAACAACATCATCGAGATCCGTCTCGACGCCTACAAGTTTGTCACTCAGTGGAGGAGACCCATGCCCGCCCGAGCCACTGATATAGGTCTCTGTGTCACTCCGCGTAACTCGCACACTCTCGCTCTTATTTTTAGCTCTCAGCCGCTTCCTTTCCCAGCGGTGAAAACGCTGCATTGCCCGTCCTATAGCGATGGATCCGTTTCCATATCCTACCCTTCTGTACTGCCATATGCTCGACACCCCCCTGCCCCCGCCCACTCCTCCCAGCAGCCCACCACCCCATATGATCGCAATCGCCACGCTCCTGGTGCCATGTGATGTATAGCCAAATGCTTCATGTGGCACATTCCCCTGTAATTAAAGGAAGAATTCATCCTGAAACATTTACACGCTCTCTGCTGTAATGAACACATGATGTGTCAGTCCAACGGGATCAGAGGGCAAAGCGTCTCTGTGGGCTCAGAGCGGCGTTTTCCAAACAATTGCAGATAAAAGCCGGGCAAAGATAATGCTGGGAAACAAAACAAGCGTGACAGTGTTCACTAGTTATTTGTTTGCACGTTGTTTTGCGTGTGTATAATTGCCTTTTGTCCCGAAACCCTTGCTGCAGGTGATTCACCTTGTTTACTTAAAACATCCACCCAAAAAAGAGTATAGGAGGCACAAATAAGAAGAGGCAGCTTATTGACAAGCTTAGATTGCAAATATTGATCCCTATAAAAGTCCTGGGATGTGCCAAAGAGCACAAATCAGTCCTGCTCAGTTGTTTCGGACAATAAAAGACCTAAAAGGGCTCTAGTTTAGTGGCGTCGCCTAAAATCCACAGACTAATGCTCCCCGTATACTAATCCTTCTTTGAAGTGTTGGTTTAAGCAATCATTGTAATTAAAAACATCGAGTTTTAAAACCATCAAGTTAAGTGGCTAATTTATGAACGGCCTGACTGGCCTGAGGAGAAAGCAACTGACGCCGTGTCTCTGTGGCTGACAGGCATCTGGCACGGCATCCTGGAAGGCATCGGCGTGCTGGCAGTCATCACCAACGCCTTTGTCATTGCCATCACCTCCGACTACATCCCGCGCTTCGTCTACGCCTTCAAATACGGCCCGTGCGTGGACAAGGGACACCACCACGCAGACGAGTGAGCGCCGAAGACGCCGCCGGACGCTCAAAGTCGAACGCGGCGGTGTGTGGTGTGAGCCGTGCGGCGGCGTGACGGCCTCTGCTCTGACCCGCAGGTGCCTGCAGGGCTACATGAACAGCAGCCTGTCCGTGTTCGACTTCGGCGAGCTGAAGAACAGCAGCCTGTCGCGCTACTGCAGGTACCGGGACTACCGAGCGCCGCCCTGGAGCCCCGTGCCGTACGAGTTCACTCTGCAGTTCTGGCACGTCCTGGCCGCTCGGCTGGCGTTCATCATCGTCTTTGAGGTCTGTCCTCACTCGCCACTTCTTTATTTCGTCTGTTTACGCGAACAGCCGGCTGCTCGAATTTAATCCACTTACAGTTTTTTTTTTTCCACTCTAAGTCAGCTCCAATATTTTGAGTCACTCAATGTGTTTGGTTTACGTTTTTTGTTTTTTTTTACTCACTTTTTTTTTATATAATTCATGTGCTGTCATGTGCTGAGAATGAGAGTCTGTCGGCACCCTGTGAGCTGATTTTCATGGTTTAATTAAGTCGTGCACCTGAAGAAGACTGAGACGGTTCTACTAAAAAACTGGATTAGAAACATGGTAATTAGACCAGCCAGAAAGCCTTTATTTTCCTCTCTGCAAGGCTTCCTCTGAGTTTCTCTGCCGTGTGCACGAACATACCAAACAAGAGAAGATGCAGAAAGTTTGTTTCGTGCGGCGTTTTTCAGTTTTTCTTTGCATGCGCAATGAATAATTCAGCAACGACTGGCGGCCGAAGCCGGTGAGCTCTCTGAACGGTGACTGATGAAAGATTCATGCTTCCTCCAGCACCTGGTGTTTGGGATCAAGTCCTTCATCGCGTACCTCATCCCGGACATGCCGAAGGATCTGTGCGATCGCATGAGGAGGGAGAAGTACCTGATGCAGGAGATGATGTACGAAGCCGAGCTGGAGCACCTCCAGAAAGAGCGAAAGAAGAACGGACGGCGTTATCACCACGAGTGGCCTTAGCTTTGCCTCCGCCCCTTCGCCCCCTGACCTCCCCCCCCCCCCCATCCTCCCCGACCTCCTTGCGTCTCCTCCACATGCCGCGCAGCCCTCAGCTCACAGGCGCCACCTCCTCTGCCTGGCTCGACGATGCGTTTTTAGCTTTGGGGATCTACCTTCACTCGGCTGATTCCGTACACCAAAGACCCCCCCCCCCCTCCCCTTTTCAGATCCTCGCCGCCCTCATAAAGACCCGGCTGGCCTCGGCCCGAGCTCCAACCCCGGCCCCTCCCCTTCGCCATCTGCCGCACGCCCTGGTTTTTTTCTGGCGCTGGCCTTTCGCCGCGCCGCCCTGATCCCTCCCTCCCTCCCTCCCTCACCTGGTGTCACCCGGCAGGTTGCCCTTGGGTCTGTGCTATGTCCTGGCTTTAGTGGGGGGAGGAAAAAAAAAAAGAACAAAAAAAGAACAACTTTTGCAACTGTAATGTTTACTATGCAGATCAAGGGCTGCAGATCACCACTGTTCACTTTTTCGTGCATCCATCCTGCACTCTCTCTCTCTCTCTCTCTCTCTCTCTCTCTCTCTCTCTCTCTCTCTCTCTCTTTCTCTCGCTCTCACTCTCTCGCTCTCTCTGTGTGGCAGCTAGCACGTTGCTTTGACTCTGCAGCTCGCAGCATGGCCGTGGTGTTCTTTCCTTCCCGTTCCTCTCCACGAGCATCAGCGCAGCCACTTCCGTCCATGCGATGGAGCCGCAGTGGCGTCTTATCTTGTTGCAAAGTGATTCTGGTGACGTGGCTACCCCCCCCCCCAAAAAAAAACAACAACAAAAAAAAAAGAACTGCTGACACCGTCCTCGCAAAAGTGACTGTATATCGCCGTTGACGCATGCTGAATAATATCCGCGGGACTTTCGTGGACTACGAGCAAAATATACAAATGAAAACATTAGCGCCCATCATGGAGGACGTCGCCGCCTGTCCATGAGTAGGAACTCTCTCTGAACTCATATAAAGTGCATGGTAATACTGTTTTGTACCTTTTGATAGACAAAGTCCCCGTCTTGATGCCTGGTTCACGTGTGTCTGTTCTCAGTGTGAGCCTGTGTGTTAATCTCTGTGCTACTGCTGAGCTTGACTGTCCCGAGCTGAGGAAACGTGAACTATAGTGCAATTTGACTGTGCCTACAGTGTAACAATACGATTACGCACCACAATTGTGTCACCAACATCACGTGTGCCTGTTTGTGACGCACGTGCTTCGGGTTTGGAAATGCAAGAAATCTTCTCTCTCTCTCTCTCTCTCTCTCTCTCTCTCTTTGTTTTTCTGTTGTCTGATTTTCGCCGTAAACTCTCTGAACCCGCCCGTGTTGGACCGTGTTGTTGCGGAGTCCCGACCGCAGCACCTACCCGGCCCGCCGCTGGCAGACGCTGTAACGAGACTCCCGCCATGAACAATGTATATAGTCACATGTAGGATCCACAAATCTGCTCTTCCGCTCTGCCCTCGCGGTCTGTTTTTCATTTGCTGTTGGAAGCCCCGAAGCGTGGTTGAAACTTGGATCCCTTAGAAATACCTGTGGCTTGGATGTTCGGTTTGCAAAGAACATCCATCCACTGTTCCCGCGCTCCGCAACTCGGCCCGGCGCCAGGCTTTTATTAAACACACAGTCAGACATGGTTTCGGCTGCTTCCCGACCTTTCGAGAGGTTAAGATTCGTTGAACGCTCGGTGATGGTGTTGCCTTTTTGTTGTGGTTGGTTCGGATGCTGCCGATCAGAGCAGCACGTCAGCTGAACAATGAACTCAGGAAAACGGGGGCGTCATGGGAGATGCATGTGGGGCGGAGTCGGAGTCGGGATGCTTTCCTGCTTCGTTCGTGCTGCGACGGAGAGATTCGGAGTGCACGGGTGGAGGTGCGCTGTGGCGGTTTGGTTTTTTTGGCGCGTGATGGCGACTTAATAGGCACTTCAGTACAGGTCATATTGATCGAATGAAGGTCAATGTAAACATGTTGTACACAGTCGGAGAGCAACACTAATTACACCACCCTGATTGCATCACACCACACTGTAAAAGATTCATTTGTACATTATTTTCTGTTATTTACTAGTTTTGCTGCTTTTGTACATACATTTGTTGACATGTTTAACGATTTTTTTAAAAACTTTTATTCCACATTAAGTTCACCTGTTCTCACCCTCTCATTCACAGAGTAATGGCCACATTTCTCAGGTGTCCTCTGAATGTTTGCAGGTGATCAACTATTTATTCTACTTTCTAAGATGCGATCAAAGATTTGCCGCTGACCAGTTTTCGAACAGATGTTTTGCACTTCAGAGCTTTGCATGAGGTGAATGCTCAATCATAGCTTTGTTTTGTTTTGTTTTGTTTTGTTTTGTTTTGTTTTGTTTTGTTTTGTTTTGTTTTGTTTTGTTTTGTTTTGTTT
>JASSRZ010000080.1:14071466-14116771 GCA_032164315.1 Malacoctenus gilli
GTTTTGTTTTGTTTTGTTTTGTTTTGTTTTGTTTTGTTTTGTTTTGTTTTGTTTTGTTTTGTTTTGTTTTGTTTTGTGTGTTTTTTGTCAGTGTATAATGGTGCGTTCATGATTAACTGGGAAGTGGGGGGAAAAAAAACACCTCTCACCACAGTCCAAATATGGGAACTTTGACGTAATCTGTAGTTTATCTTGAAGTATTCATCGGTTTACCAGTTTTGTTGACTTGTGAACATTCCCAGTCGGGAAACAGGGCTGTCCCAGTTCCCAGTGGGGTGAACGCACCTCGAGAGGAGTGCTCGTTTGAGCGGACTGTAGATCATGCATTCATCGATTGCATCACTGAGAGCCTGATTGTCAGAATATGGTTGAAGGTTAGAAGCTGATCTCACTACATGCCAGTGTTTGAAACACTGACTCAATCTTTCAATTAAAAGAGCGGGAATTTGCTTTAAAGTCGTGTTCTGATGCTTCGAGAACTCGTCCAGGTTTTCAGAAAATCTTCCCTGCTATGTGAACACTGAGAATCTATGCATGTTGGTATCCTCGAGTGCTACTTTGATTTTAAATCAGATGCAGACGTGAAATGTCCTGGTACATTTGTACTGTAGAATATGCATGACCTTACATCTGCTGTGAGCAGAGTGAACTTCTGTCAAGTTGTTAACAGCGTCTTAAACATATCACCTCTTTTTTTCGGGGGGGGGGGGTGCTTTTTGACCATTTTCAGACATCCGAAAAGAACATGTGTTTTAGGACATGCGGGATTTTCTGTGGGCGGGGAGGGGAGGAGGAGTGTTTTCAGAACGAGAGCGGCGAACTCGGGAATGATTGTTAGAATCTGCTCTGGAAATTCAAGGAGAGATGAAAAACCCCAAACTTCATCTGTTTGATCTCTCAGCTGGGCACCCTCATTATGCCCCTCCCCCATCCCCCTCCTCCCCCGCTCCCAACAGCTGAAGCATTTGACCTCAGGAGGAAGAGGCAATTTTATGAATGAATAATCGTATGACCTTGGATGTTTCACCGGCCCAGCCACTCATCATTTCTGGACAGACCCTCATCCCCTCACCTTCTCACGAATACAAATGCTGCACAGTGGTGGAACGGTGTTTCTCATGCCTTCTACCGTTGGCAATAGCACAATATGGGTATTGTATATCGAGTAATAATGGCGTGACCTTGCACATCTTTGAAAATCATGGCAGTGAAAAAGAAATAGATCAAAGGAGGAGGGGCATTAAGCTTTCTGTTCTGTGCTGCGCCTCCCAGTAGGATTGTGCTTGAGCAATGATGTACTTGACGTGGAAGCACAGTGACGTTAGCTCCTAGATTTAACTGTACAAAACGAAATCAGTCGTGACATGAAGTGTATCAATAACATTGTTTACTTCGTTCCTGTTTACATGTAAAAACATACTGAGCTGTATAAAAACAATGTAACATAAAATAATTTGGATATCACTCTTTTTCTGTAATAAATCATGGATTGTATCTTTTAAATCGAACCCGCTCTCGTCGTTCTTCTTGTGCAGCAGCAGCAACAGCAGCAGCAGGGAGAGACGAGGCGCCTGCGCCCGGCCGATAGCATCTCCAACGCGTCTTCACATTTAAGCGCCTCAAATCTGCTTATGGAACAAACCGGCGCTCACCCGGAGCCCGAGACTGTTTTCTTTACTTTTCTCCCTCAGTATTATTAGAAACCACAAATCTTCTTTCCAGAAAGTGTTCATATAGCACATTGTTTAAAAAAAAGGAAAGAAAGAGAGAGAGAGATAGAGAGAGAGAGAGAGAGAGAGAGAGAGAGTGCTGTGTTTCTGTACCAAACCTGCTCTGTGACCATCGAAGGCATTTCCCACCACATTGTTGTTGTTTGGTGCCACCGCCGCTCAGCTCTCACTTCTCGCTGCTTTTCCATCCACGGCAGGTCGGCGAAGGTTCGCCTCCATTTTTCATGGTTAGAGTCACAACACGGCCAAGGAGGCGCACCAAGGAGGTTTACTGTGAAGACGGATGGTTCATACTTTTAACTGTTTCCTCTGGTCCGACACTCACGCCGAGATATTTCCTCTCACCTCTCAGGCGCCACATACCAGCGCAAAAAACAACGGTTTCATGTTCTCATCGGTGGGTTAAACAACAGAAAGTGCAGACTCGAAAGTGGATTTACACTTTTTGATGTGGCACAAGACAGAAAAAGCCAAAACAGGGAAGTTGTGGAAAATAAACAAAAAACCCACAAAGTTTGCCAAGAAGCCACAATGGTTTCACTGTAAATATTAACCTGCTGTATTCTTTTAGAAACTGACATCTGCTATACGATAGAGAAACAATACTGCCATTGTCTAAGATCCTATATTTTCTTATATTTCATATTACTTATCAGAAAATAGTGTCTAACTAGGAACAGATGTTACATAGGAACCAATGTTTCCTGATGTGTTGCACATGGAACAATTTACAGTTCACCTGTCAACAAACAGACATGCGCTGTTTTCACTTCATCTTACATGATGTGTTTATTTGATGATTTGTTTCTCCTTCCTGACAATCAGCCTCTGTTGATGTCACTCACTGTGAGTGAAGGCTGTTTAGCCCATGTGTGAATTGACACCACATTTACTTGAAGTTGTTTCTCTTCAGTTGTTTATTTGTACATTGAACAGATGAATGGTGGGCTTCCAGTTTGAGGTCCAGCTCACGTTGTTTGTTTTCTCACAGGTTCAGCAGCACATTCACACTGTTATCAAACACGTATTCGTGACTGAATTGTTGCTACTGATGCAGCATTGTTTGTTAGTAAAATGTATGTTTTTACTTCTTGGCTTTAAGGATTATATTTGTTATTTTATAGCAGTTGTAAAACCTGCTCATGTGGGCAGAGGCTGATTTGTTACTTTTTGAGAGTGACCCAGTCGAAGCGCCTTTCACTGTGATTGACGTCTGCAGCCTAACGTGTCGGGACTTCAGATGTGTGGTCCCGGCCACAGACTTCTCAAACACCAGTGAGTTGAGCAGACCAGACTCCCACTTTGTGGGAACAGGATGCACCAGTTCAAAAGAGGGGGAAGGGCGGGTCGGCCTCTTTGACATATCTGCTCCGAGACGGGAGCTCAGGTTCAACACACACTGTGTCCTCCAGCTCAGCTGCACGGTGCAGCAGCGGTTGGTGGTGTTGTGCAGGGGCAGGAAAGCGAAGCCTGTGGGTTCCTCTGAAACACCAGCAGCTTTGTTCACATTCCTGGCGGAGCGGTTTGCGCACAGCGGACAGGAGTCCGACCTCAGTCTCGTATATCAGCCGCGTTAACCGCCTTCCCACTCGCGCGGACCGCAGACAGTAACCCTCAGGGCCTCCACCGGCACCTCGCCGGGGCCGACGGTATTCATGCGGCCCAGATTTACGGCGCAGCTCAGGAGGGTAATCAAGGCGCCCGCAGACACCGGGGGACGTAAATCCCGCTGCACTGATGGGCGCACAAGGCGGGGGGGGGGGGGGGCGACCAGCAGGGGACAAAGGAGTCACGACACGGAGCGCCGCAGATCACTCGTGCAGACACAGGGAGATGCTGGCCACGCCGCTGCACCACGTGCCGCCGAATAAGATTTGTAACGGGAACGCGTCTTTGCTCACAGACGAGACAAATTGCTCGGTGACATAATTTCACGCTGAATTTATTGCCGGTGTTGTAGGCGGCTCGGCACGGCTTGGGGCGAGGGGGCCCGTCGTTCGCACCACGACTTTGCTTCGGACCGAATTATGACGATTAAATTTGGTTTTGTTTCTCTTTCTGTAGCGCGGAGGTGTCAACGATACAGCCTGCAGGCTCGCAGCGGCCCACTGTGGAGGTCCAGCCCAGCCGGTGAAACGTGACACCGCCCTTTTTTTTTTTTTCACCCATTGTGGATTAACAACGAAACCTTTGCAGCAGGTTCTTGCAGAGTTTCAGGAAAGTTCTTTATAACTTTCAAAAAAACTGCATCAAGTTTGGTCCTCTTCAAATTGTACTTTCATTGAATTCCGCTCTGGTAACATCACTGGGGGAACTGAGTACCTGGATCAACAAGTAGACGTTTACCTGATCATTCAGAGGATAATGTGGAGCTCAGACGCCCAGAGGGGAAACTCCTCCCTGTTATTTTACTCTTCAACAGTCGTTGCGCCGTTCTGCCAGATTTTTCCGTGCGGCTCCACCACGAAGTCCGTCAGTGGCCTGAAACCAACCTAATGACATTTCCACCAGACTCGGAGGGGTTTGATGTTTACAGCTAACATGTGACTTCACGCTGGCAGCTTCACGCCTCTGAGCGGACTCTCCTTCAGTGCTCTCTGAGCTTTTACTTGTATCACTTCATTGACTTTATCTTCAACAGACCCTCTTGTTGTGCACTGAGATTCATGCAAAAACCCTTCCAGGTGTTCAGGCGTGCTGCACACCTGGAGAGCGTTGCTTAAACACAACACTCAACCAACATTTGCTCAAGCCTGATGAGATAATCGCCGAACAAAGGGAGACGTTTTTGCTTTGACAGTACAGACGAGACGGGCAGTTGGCATGTGTTTTATTCCCAATGCATTTTTTTGCACGGCAGCTGGTGCAGCAGGCGGGGTGGTAAAAGGTGGCGACGGAGGGGAGGGGAGTCACACATGACGCGCGAGTAACAGCCGCGACTGGCGGGCTGACCTGAGGCCTCCCACGCCGAGCCGCGGCAGCTTCAAATTACAACCGCCGAGCCGCATGAATGAAGGAAGCGACACCTGCGCACGGGGTCAGAGCGAGCGCGGCGGCGGCAGGACTTTAATGAGCGGACCGAGTGTGATTCATCCCCTTATCCGATGATACAGTTTGAGTTACGGTCGCCACGGCGGATGTAGTCAGATAATTAGTGTGCTGGCTTTTGTCCGAGTATACAGAGAGTCTTTGAACACTTTTTTTCCACGATTAACATCTCATTTATTAATGTCTGAGTCATGGTATTAGTTGAATATTAAATGTATCTGGTTCTGCAGATCCGCAATCGCTTCACTTTAACCTGTTTTAACATCCCGGCAAAAGGAGGAAGATTTAAGAAGGCGAAATAAAATTTCGACTCTCGACAGTGTTTAAAACGTGCATCTTGTTTTTCTGTCTGCCTGTCTGGGCGTCTCCTGGTTCTCCTGCTTCCTCCCACAGTGAGAAAAAAAAGCCTCTGAGGTCAACCGGTGACTCGAGATTTTCCACAGGACCGTCTGTGGTCCTGCGTCTTTGTTTTTTGGTCCTGCGACGGGCTGCTGACCCGTCCAGCGTGCCACCCGGCTCCACCTACCGTCAGCCGGGATCGGCTCCAGCACCTGCTGTGGCTGAAGCAGTAAACAATATGGATTAATGGGAGAACGGAAAGCTCAGACTTTACATTTGGCGACAGGGTTAACGAACAGGGAGGCGGTTATACAACAGTCCTAAGAAGCGAGAGGCAAAACTTTCAACAGAAAACATTTGTTTACTCAGAACTGTAGCTGCGGATGATTAATCGAGTCTTCAGCGTACACAAAGACTTAGTGAGAGCTGGAACCGGGGTATTACTGCGATGCGCGGCGAGCGTCCAGGGAGCTGAGGTCACGGTCAAGGGGGGAGATTAGTTTTCATCAACACTGTTCCTCTTTCCGACACAGTCAGGGAAATAAACGTCTCATTTGCACATCCAATGTACATTTGCGACCTCGAGTGGGCTCCGATCCGGTGGGCTAATTATCTGATGCTCCCACTCCCCCTGACGGGCTGGTGACCCGGTTGCTTTTAAAACGGCAGCGAGCGAGTGGGCTCATCAAAGTGTCATCACTGCGCCATGCTTCATATGTGTGGGAAGCGAGAGCACAACCCACTGTGCCACAGATAGCTGAAAATGATACGTTCACTGCTGGTATTACATTATCTTCTACTGAAGCGTCTGACAGTGCAGCAATTACCTGTTCTGCCCCACTTGTGAGACTGTTAAACATTGAAAAATAATGAGGTTGGTGGGGAAGAAGAATAACGTATTTTCTGCACTATAAGGCGCACTGGATTATCAGGCGCACCTTCAATGATTGTCGTATTTTAAAACTTTGTTCATATATAAGGCGCATAGAATAGATGCTACAGTAGAGGCTAGGGTTACTTCATGCATCCATTAGAAGGAGCTGCGCTCAAGGGAATGTCAACAAAACAGTCAGGTCAGTCAAACTTTATTAATAGATTACAAACCAGCGTTCTGACAACTCCGTTAACTCCGAAAATGAATAAGCGGTCTTCTTTACTTAGCGCAGGTCATCTTGTTGCTTCTTCCACCATTGATTCGTTAATGTTAAATTCTCTCGCTGCTCTTTTCCTGTGTTCTACTGCGTGAATGATCGCCTTGAGTTTAAACTGCTCACCCCCCCCCCCCCGGCTGGGCATGGGTGGCGCTGGCGGGGCTCCTCGCTGGCAGGCCCACTGCAGAGGACCTGTTCTCCGTCGTCGTTGCCGCCGCACTCACGCTGGCGCTGCTCGGTCGCCACCGCCTCGCGCGGTCATATATCCCAGCATGAGCCGCGTGCTTGAAGTCGGCGGCTGCTTACCGTAGTTGCGAGACCTGTTGTGGCTCAATATTGGTCCATATATAAGGCACATCGGATTATAAGGCGCACTGTCAGCTTTTGAGGAAATTGGAGGTTTTTAGGTGCGCCTTATAGTGGAGAAAATACAGTAGGTTCTTTTTTTTGCAGATGATACGAAGGCTTGAAGTGAAACGCTTATTTTTCTGATGCTTTTCTTGCGGTCAGTCTTTGTCGAAGCTCACGTCAAGAATGTAAACTGCCTCCTCTGACAGGCAGAAGGTTTGTAGTCTGTTTCTTGGTTTCTTCTGGAGTACAAGTGCTTCCACGCTCCATGTTGTGGTCCCAAACTGCATTTTTAACCGTCTGTCCACAGGTGAAGGGACCACTGCTGCAGAACGACATCTGTCTGTCTGGAAGCAGCAGCAGTGATCAGACGAGGCCTCTCCAGCCAGCGAGTCGACCGACTGACCCGAAAAACGAAGTGAACAGCGGAGACCCGAGCACTCTTGGGGTTTAGAGACGCATGTCGCTTAGTTTTCCGGTGTTTCTCTTGGCGTTTTGGCTCCGTCTCGTGCTTCTTCACCGTGTAAATGAGTGTGAGGCAGTTGGCATGACTGCACCCGCTCAGAAACCACCTCACACAATGGCTCTTGGGGGCAGCCAGTTCAGCATGGCACTCGGACAAACACAAACAAATAAGAAAACAGATTGATTCTTCTGCAGTCCGAACATCAGCAGCCCAGAAGAAACGTGGATGAGCTCGAAAAGTTTGTATTTTTTCATGCTTGAATTTTCGAGAATTTCTTTTTCCTGTTTATTTTATTGTAAAAAAACCCAAAACAAAACAAAAAAACAACCTTAAAAAGTCTCCAGCAAATGATTCAGTTTCAACTGAACTGACCCCGACTCCGCAAAAGGGAACGTCTTACTCATACAAGTCGTTTGACTCACTTGAACTTTTCACTGCTGATGCTTCACACCGAGTCCCGCTGTTTCCACTCTCGGTTTGGTGGAAGTGAATCTGAACCTCATGGCCACCGTGAGCCATGACCGTCTCTGGCCGCGTCTCCGGCTCTGAATCACTGCCGGGCGCAGATGCAGATTGAAAGCACAGCGGCGCAGCGCGGCGCAGCCCGGCGAGCTCTCCGAGAGCTCCCGTAAACTAAGCGATGACAAATGGAGGTCGATGCCATACATACAAATTAGGCGGGCTTTACTTTGGAGAACAAATGAAGATTCCCTCGACATTTGTAATCATTAGTTTGATTAACGTGAAACGAGCGTGGAGCGATTAGCATATAAAGCAGGACTGTGAGTCAGTTGCCCGTCTCTGCAGCCTCCCACTCAGCCTGCAGGCCCCTCGACCCCCCCCCCCCCTCTCTCTCTCTCCCTCACATCTCTGAATAGAAATCCTCCGCTATCTGAAAGGCACCACACACACACAGACACACAGACATGGACAAACACACACGGATAGACAAACACAACACATCTTACAACAGAAGATCAACAGGAACATCCCGTCGAAACTCCTCCGAAGCATATTTGTTGTTACATGTGCTGCGACATCTGCGCTCACCCGGCAGTCCCTCCCGCTCTGCTTTGGCGAGCCGGCCAGTTTGCTCTCTCCGTGTTTACGCTGAGTGACACTGTATTTATTCAGGTGTGCGACTGTAGAAGAAACAGAGAAAGTCTGCTCGCCGAGAAGCCGCGAGCTGGATCCGTCATCGTGTTCAGGGGTGCAACAGTAGTTTCACAGCAACGCATGACTTCAAGCTGAAATGTGAAACATGTGAACGCACGGCTTGTTTTCTTCCCAGACTGCTGCCAAAGAATCAACACAACATGTTTACACACAGCAGCACTGGCTGTCCTGACTGCAGCGTGGTGACACTGCCGCATGAGCACCGAGTCTACGCTCGGCATGACCTTGTGTTGACCTTTCTAAATAAACATTTAGCAGTAGCGCAACCAAAGCGCCTGAGTCAAATGAATGTCTGAACCCAGACAGAATAACAAAGTCTTTACAGGATCTGTGGAAATCTTTTACAAGAATGTTGGAAAACAAAATTGTCTTAATTTTGAAGAAACTTATTGCAATTGAATGTTTAGAAATTGAAATAGCTGAAGATTATTCAGGAACACACCGGGTAATGGAACATTTTCGCCTCACTTGACCTGTGATGGACTCAGAGGCCTTCTCAGTCTTTGTGTTTTGTCCTGTTTTTATGCAATCTTCTTGTATTTGCTCACTTAAGTGATAATAATTCTTAGACGGTTGAATCTCTATGTATTACAGATGATGGGAGAAAAAAGAAGCTTTTTCTTGAGTTTGTAACCCAACCACGCTTCGCTCTTGCATTTAATCATTAGCATTAAATCTGCAGTGAGAACGTCAGAATGATTCATCAGCTTTGCATTAATCAATGCATAGGCCGTCGCAGGCCTGTTCGAGCTGCGGTGACCTGATGAGTTCAGGACGGCCTGATGAAATTACATCTATGTAATTACAGCTTGAGCCGTTAATGCCTTTGATTGTTTGTCTAAATGTCTGACTGAGACAAGTCTGTCACGCTCTCCCCTGTCGTGTGCATCATTTTTCTCCTGCTCTCCTTCTCCGTGCGACCTCCATCATCACCTGAGCACCTGCTTCCTCTCCCCCCTCCGCTCAGCAGGCTGCCCGTCTGTCCACACACTTTCTCCTTTGTGCCTCCCAGCTATTGTGACCCTGTTTTCTCCCGAAACCGCGGCTTTTAGGTTTTTTTTGCCCGGGTGCTGATCTTTTTTCCGCGCGGCAGTCGGCTTGCCTCTTGCTGACCTGCATGCTTCTCGTTTCCAAAGCCTTTAAACCTCATTTTCATCCCGCTGCTCCTGTCTGCCTGCTCGTTTCAACCCCAGAGAGGTGAGGGGAGGAAGCCGCTCCTGGATGAGCGCTCGAAGCGCCGCCCTCTTGCAGTCGTGTCAGAAGATGTTGTGTTTTTCCCAGCATGTTGCGTATCAACAAATCCTGTCTGATCTGGATCATTTTTGTTCGTGTCTTATCTGTTTTGCACTGCGCAGCAACAAAAAACGCTCTTCCTGCAAACACTGTATGGACTTTGGGATGGCTCAAACAGAGGATAGGACCAGATATTTCCAGAGCTCTGTTTACCACTCGCCATATGTTTTCAGTTTGCCCGAGTATTGCTGACGCGCTGAGAGCCATATCTGAGACCACCCGGTGATGGTGTAATTATCCAAGACAGGATGTGCAGTGGAGGGGATCGTGGCCCAGGGGACTCTCCCTCCGTGCACTAATGTAATCACCTGACTGAAGTCATCAGAGTGAGCTTTAACTACAGTCGCAGTCTGAGAGTAAAAATGCAGCCACCAGACTGGAGACTGTTGGAGTTTTCTGAGAGCAGGCGGCACCCTCTTGGGCCGCCGTGTCCCAACGGCCGGTTCTTTCATTACTGTCAGGTCCTGATGCAAGTTTTTAGGCAAGACACAAACGAGATTGAGGCTGATGTTCAAGTTGAACACAAGTGTGACAGATTTACTATCGATTAGCAAAAGGATTACAAAAGTTGAAGCAAATGGAGTTTGAAAGCAGGAGTCGGCGCAGGAGTCTGACATGTTTTCCCCCCGAGAGGTCGGCATGTAAGAGCCACGTTTTTTCATTGTGGTGTCTCTTCCCTGCCTTCCTCAAAGCAGGAATTGTTCAAAGGAATTGTTGACGGGAATGGTTAACTGCAAGGTGGAGTTAATTATTTTATTGGTCTTAGGGCAGATGGTCACAAGTTTAGCCAAGAAGAGAAGCTCATGATGTCATAAACCTTTAGATTGACAGGAGATGGCTTTCTTCTGTTTCAAAGAACAATTGGATCTGTCCCCTTTCATCTGCTGATCTTTTCAAAGACTGTCCTGGAGAAGGGAGGGGGCTGAGCCAGCTACCTATATAAACTAAACATCATGAAAATTAGAGTTAGAAAGGCATTGGCATCTCTTTCTCCGAGTTGGGTCCAGACAACTCGCTTCGACACTGTACTTGTAATAAAAGACTCAAGAAACCACAAGACTGTGTCAGCAGAGACCTTCTTCATCACTCCACGCATCAACCAAAGAAGATACACGACATCATTGTCCAGAGATAATATACTATGCTGGTCGGGCCAGATGGAGCCCCCCCTTCCCTAACGAATGTGTTATCTGTATATCCATATCTGGTGCAACGTGTATCAAAGTGTCGGCCGTGCCAGTGGGTTCCCCAAGGTCGGCATCCTCCCTGTTTTTCTGCCGTTGAGACATACAGGAGAAACTAACTGTGTTGAAGTTCAAGTACTCAGTGTTTTGCGAAGCATGTAGGCCAGAAATTCATTTGTGATGAATTTCTCTAACGAGACCAATCACGTGTGCTTCTAAGTTGAAAAGGGAAAACGTAGAATTCCTGTTGACATTTTGAGCTTGAATGTCTTTTTGGCTCCATAGTCTCTGTGTGGCAGCACAGGTCGCTCAATGATATTTTGTTTCATCTGTTTCCCACGCCGCACAAATGAACGTGCGCCGTCGCGAAGGGACAGTGTCGCGGCTCTGCTTGTGATACGTTTTGATTTGCCGGCTGACCTTGAAAGGCTTTTCGTCCTGGCTTGCAGTCTGTGTTTTGAAGCGGTGCCTGACAAGCTCTGGCTGGCAGGAAGTATAAATCTCTTATGTGGAGCCGTAAAGACCGGCAAAAATGTGGGTTTTAAAAAGGTTTAAAGAATGTTTATGGAAACGGCAAACGTCTGTTGACATGCGCACCGAACAGATTGATCTGCCAATAAAAAAATAACTAATTGGCTTTATTAGAACATGTGAAACAGCTGTTTGTTCTTGGACATAGCTGTGTGAAGATGTGGACTTTCAGAGGAAGCTGGGAGTTGAACTGAGGGCAGAAAGTGTGTTTTTAAAAGACGAGGCAAGGCCGAGTGCCACTGATATTTCAGTGTTTTAACTTCTCTGTTCACACTTACAGTCAGTGGGAATCATAGTTAACACTTAATTTATAATGTATTTCCTTCATTTTGCATTTATTTGCCAAGTTTATCGTTTCTCTTTGTGTGTCAGCAAACAACAAACAGCATCTTATTTGTTTTTTTTGTGGGGGGAGACTTTGGCTGAAACCATGAAAGCACAGTCAAAAACAAACAAGTTTTATTAAGTTTCCTTCTTAGTAAACTAAACAGGACGTGACACGAAGCGGCAGTGACACCGTTCTACTGTAGGGGGCTCAGGGGCCCCCGGGAGCCTCGTTTGACTGGAGGAGGCAGTCTGCGCCTTTTAGGTGACGGGCGACTGTGTAACTTGAGTCGGGATGAAAACTGCGCTCCAGCTCTGGCTGCCAGTCCAGATGCTGCACGCCAAAGGGAGAGAGGAGGTGCACGATGGAGCCCGTCCCGCTGCTGCTCGTCTCCGTCGCATCCCTGGCCCTCTCCGCCGCCGTGTACTCGGGGCCCCTGCAGCCGGAGATCTCCAACGGCACGTTCCACCACTTCTTCGTGCCGGACGGGGACTACGACGCGACGGAGGACCCGGAGGTGTGTCAGATGCTGTTTAAGTTCTCGGACGTGTATCCGTGCGGGGCCAACGAGGAGGGCGACGCGGCGGTGCGGGACGACTTCGTCCTCACCAAGCTGCAGACGGAGGACGCGACGCGGCTGCTGGAGAGCATCGGGCGCACCGTGGCGCACGACCTGGACGGAGAGGACAGCTACGGCAAGTTCCTCCAGCGCGAGATCTCGCAGATCGGCGAGGCCTTCGCCGGCGTGGACAAGTCCCTGCTGGAGCTGGAGGTGAAGTTCAAGCAGAGCCAGGAGACCGAGCTGCGCGAGGAGCAGCAGCTCAACGGCTACGTGGTGAAGCAAGTGGGCGACATCCGGGGCGCGCTGAGGGAGACCACCGACGTCTCCCTGGGACTGAAGGACAAGCACGAGCTGCTGTCTCTCATCATCCGCAGCCACGGCACCAGGCTGAGCCGCCTCAAGACGGAGTACCTCAATGTTGGCTCCTAGTGCAGCCCAGGCAGGTTAACTGTGTGTGAGTGAGCGGAGAGACGCGCAGGACCCCCCAGTTCTCCAAACAACTGGGAAGTTTATTTTCTGCCGCTTATAAATAGCTGCAGGCATCCGAAGTACTGTATGTGAAATCTCTTAGCCTTTGGTTGTCCCTCATTCCTTGTAGCTGTGTCACTGAAGAAAAATATCAACTCCTTCCTCTGAGTCAGGAAGGAAATGTGTGCATGTCTGCTGGGAGCCCCCCCTCTGTGCCACCTCAGAGGATGTTTCACCCAGAGGAGACAGCAGAGTAAAAATAAAAGCCCCCTAATTGGATTTATTGTTTTCAAGATTAGCACCAAAGAAAAAAAAAAACTGTCAGTCGGTGTGTTTGAAACAATGTTGTTTACACTTTTGGATTATTAAAACTCAAATAAATATTCATCATGTCCTCAGTTTCTCCCTGTTTCCTTTCAAGTTAGACTGAGTTTTCTTCGCCGTTGTCAGCGGGTCAGTGCAGGATTTCAGTCTGCTTGTCAGATTCATGAGTTTTGTGGTCCCGAGGGGGCGCAGCGTGCTCGATGTCATTCAGTGATGCATAGTAAAAAAAAGAAGAAGAAGAAGAAAAAAAACATCCCAGCAGCCTTTTGAAGTTTGAGTTTGGCTTAAACAGGGGGGGGGGGGCTTTGAAAATTTGGACTTTTGATTCTGGGCTGTGAGAAGTGTCCCTCCTCCTCCCTTCGTGCCGGCGCCTCACTGTGTTTGCTCTTTGCTCTACAAGTGGCAGACTCCGCTGACCCTTCAAAGTGGTCCCGGTTAATTGGCGTCTGAAGTTTGTCGCTGCCTCCCACTGCCATCTGGAAGTCATCACCTCCAGTATGAAATATGTTTGTTTGAAGGCAGCCACTGTTGTCATTATCTGCTGTCTGTCCTTCTCGTCCGCCTTTGATTCGGGCCGCTTCGGTGTGGAAGTGTGGAGCTGTTTCAGATTATGTCATTTGACTAAAAATAGAGCAGACGCACAGCTTGTTTATGTCATTCAAAATCTTCAGCTGTGCTGAAACGCAGCATTTCATTTTAGAGACTTGTTTATGAGTGGAAAGTTGTTGGGATTCGCTGAGGAAAGCATCAACGTTGGCTCCGGGGTCCCGCACACACAAACCGATCCGTCAGGTTGTTTCAATTTGCAGCGCTTTGTCTTTTATATCTTGGATGCCTTTGGAAGCAGTGCGTGTGTCTTTTTATTCCCTTTAACTATTGTTAGAAATGGTCTGACTCCAACCCAATGTCTGTAACAACCACAAAATAACAGCCATAAGCGTGCCCACTTTTTTCTTTTTTTTTTTCTTTCACAGAGATAATGTCTGTGCAGATGTGAGGGAGCCAGATGGGCTGCCATGGGCGCAACTGGGTGTGATTTCCTCTGTCTGGTTTTCCTCACAGTCCAGCTTCCCCTGAGGGACCCCCTTTTTAAAAAAGCAGCACTCACAGAGCAGCTCAGCGGAGCGCAGACCCGACGCCGTGCTGCCGCAGCTCCCTGCACACGGAAACCTTATACATCCATACGGCTTCCTAATTTCCAGGGGTTGCTGAGCAGGACGCGCAAGATCTGCTGAAAAAGAAAAAAAAAATCTGGTTAAAGTTTCCACTGTGTAAGTAAGGAAAGGTGGAGCAGGCCACAGAGCTTCTCCTAAGCTCAGTTAATTTGTCTTTTTTGGCTCAAATGAATGATTCCACCTATGGAGAAGTATTTTTCTTGCAGATTAGATTCAGGTCTACTGACATTTGGCCGCAGGAACGGCCGAGTCTTCAGTCGGCCGCTTCAAGAATGTACTCTGCTCGCTGACATATTTTAAGGACAAACAAGGAAAGGTCAGGAATGTAGCGCAGCGGTGACCTGAGAATACTCTGACCTCTCTCTGCGCTCTGCACCCAACAACAAGCCTTTTTCTCAGTGTTTCTGTTGAGGAGTGCCATTAGGTTCTCTGCTGCTGGTCCCTCTGCTGTGAATAACTGCCTTTACTCACTTTCACCTGCCATATTTGCATTTTGGAAGGAGGTTTTTGACGAGAACACAACGGGCTTTGTTCAGTTTTCCTACACGTGAGCATTTCTTCTGACCTATGAGGGCAAAACAACTCTATAGAAAATAGACACTTCAGCCAAACTCCTGATTAACAGAGTGTGTCGTCCAGGGGGCTCATGAGACGTGAGTACAAGCTGAAACATTCCAGTGTGTTTACAGCGAGTTAGGATCTAATTGTGAAAGTGCTTCACTGCAGTCCCCCGAAAACTGCTCTCACACCAAAGTGTGGAATGAAATAGGATGTTTAACAACTGTTTGCGATGTAACTAAACAATATGGCAAGAGTCTGATGTTTGTTCACTCCTAACTTTGTCTTTCCTGAAATAGAAGCAAAAAAACATAAATTACATGAAATACTTTTCATTTTCAACGGTCAACTGATAAACTGTCAGCATTTTCAGCTTGTTTAACTGAAGCCTTTGCCGGTCAAATTACTCTGATGAAGTACTAAAATTTTATTTTTTGTGTAATATGTCATTTTTTATTGATTCAAGTACATGTTCCTAATAAATAAATTAAAAGAACAATATTTGGTTTCAAACATGAACTGGAAAAACAAAGGAAAATAAAAGTTCTCTGACTACTAAATCATAAAGCACCATTGTTCCAGGGTGCCTCTCGCTGCTTTTTACTGCACTGCTTTTATTTAGTGTAAATGCAGAATGAGACTGTGCATTGAAAATATAGTCTGAGGTCATCACATGTTGAGCACTTTTACCGCATGGAGTGGGAGTCAGGAGTTAATGAGACCACCTACAAGTCTCAATGGGTTTTTAACGACGTGGCTCCATAAAGGGAGCGTAGGATTTCCCCTCATTAAGCACACATAGCAGGTGTGAGCAGACAATGAGACGCTGGCAGAGGAGCCTCTCCTTAAATAGACAATCTGACTGTTACCTTCAAGTCGAAGAGGGTATGTCATTAGGGGACGTCTGTCTGTTTGTCCGTCTGTCTGCCATCACGTTCTTTTCCTGCCTCTATTTCTTGGTCTGGTTTTGGGCCACATGAAACTGAGCTGAGCTGAGAGACAAAGTGCACATGTAAAGTAATCAATTCTTATCACTGATGTGAAGCTAAAGTATAACTGTGATTCTCCCTCATGGAAGGTGTGACCACAGTTCAGAGGCCGGTACAGCTGAGCTGTTGTTCATCATCTAAACCTCGATCAGAAGAACTTTTCTGCCTTTCTGGTGACCTAAATATTTGCGAGGGGAGGACATTTGGTTAAGTCTTGATCCCTTTTTCTTTTCTTTTTTTTTTTTTACATCTTTGAACTTTACAAAAACGACTTTTATTCCTCTGAATTGTTCTGTAGAAGAAAAAAAAAAACGTTTCATTTTTGGGTGTTTCTTTTATTGCACCGATTTATTTCTCTTCAGCTTTTTTTTCACTGAGATTTGGTCACAAACTCACATTTTGCCCAATGATGCGTCGGCACGTTTGAACCTTCAGAAGTGGTCGATTAAAACAGTGAACAGCAAGCAGTTCCTCGTAACACTGATCGGACCGCTGTGTTAAAAAAAAAAAAACAAACCCTGTAAACGTTTGGACTGGTTCAGGCCTCTGTGCCTGCTGACAGACCAGCAAACATGAACACCGGAAACATCAAACAACCACAAAAAACATCCCCTTCTGTGCAGCGCGTCAGACGAGGAACACCTGGTTTTGCATGGCTGTTTTATTTCTCAAAAATATCTGGATGGGGGGTCAGAGGCGTCAAGAACAACAAAACATTTCTCTCAAACACAGTTCGGTCTTAATGCTCATATTTTTCCTTGAATAAACACAAATGCATCTGCATACATACAATTCAAAAAGTACATGTACATATTTCGTTTTGAATGGGGTACATAATGATACACAGTTGCCCTTTGAAATGTGACAGAACACATCCAGAGTTTGATCTTCAATACAGATTTCAAAGTTGTGCTATTGATCTTCTGCCAGAGTTTCTTTTTCTCTTTTTTTTTCTCCTTCTTCTCAGACTAGCAGATTTTACAGGAAGAAACTATTATATTCTCCTCTTGAAGAGCAAGCAATGACACCGAAGAGTTCATTCATGAAGAGAGAGTCAGGGGGGGAAAAAAGCACCGGAGGAACTGAAATCGTCTTCAGTCAAATGTCACCTCTTCATGGTTTTTCACGTCAGCGGCAGCCAGTGTTCTGTGCTTTCTCTGTGCCATGATGCGTGCAGGCCCTCTCTGCTCCGAGTCCCTGGGTAAAAAACTGTCTCCGGGACCGGGCTCGTCACCGTTCCAGGATGAGACAGGTGTCCGTTTAGATGTGCGGCGGCCTGTCACACGCAGCCGTTCTCCTGTCGGGGCTTGTGGACCACGGGGGTTTGTGGGGGGTAGAGGGAGGGGGCCAGCGTGCACAGGAAGCCGGCCAGCAGCGTGAGGCCCAGTCCTCCCCACGCACAAAACATGGACCAGCCGTAGCCGTGGCTGATGTCCTCTGGGATGCCGAACATGTAGCGGGGATAGCGGGACAGTTCAAAGTTGATCCCGGCCACGCATGTACAAAGGGAGATTATGCAGCACGTCCCTGCCGAGGGAGCAAGAACAAAAAAAACAAGTCAGACACGACAGCAGCAGCCCAATCTCATCCCCTCTGATGCATCATTACTGCACTCTCATTACCGAACGACCACACCGCCCCTCGGTGGCGAGCCGGGGCAGCGCTCTTTATGTAAAGTGCAGCTCGCTCACCTCCCATGAGGAAGAGAAGTCCAGCGACGTACTGCATCAGATCATGCTCCTGACAGCAGCCCAGCACGCCGATGATCCAGCCGAACAGGATGATGGATATGGCCATGCCGATGAAGCTGGCGGTCATCCTCTTCAGGTCTGCGGATGCGCACAACACAAAGCGACAGTGTTTGTCGGGGCCAGGCTGAGCTCCTCCATGTGAAGCTGAATTTGAAAGGGGGGGGGGGATAACAACAAAAACAACGAGACAACTATCTGGCAACTCACGCAATGCGTGCCACTCGTCCTGCCGTATTGTCTTGGTCAGATTGATTGGCAGGTTTCTGGGGAGGACTGACGATGAGTAGTAGTATTTTATTGATGTGCAGCGCGGAACCAATCCTGTGGATGTAAACAACACAAAGAGGATGTCTCACATAAGCCCCGAGATGAGATGAGACGAGGAGGAGATCACCAGGCTCTCTGCTGCCACCCCCCTCCCAAAAAAAGAGAGCACCCAACCCCCTTCCCCCTCCTCCTCCTCCTCCACCACCACCTCCACCTCCACCACCCATCCACCCACACCATCGTGGAGTAGCTTATTGTACACATCTCCAGGCTTCTGTTACTACCGCTCGCCCTTCTCACGCAGGAGAAAAACACACAGCACGTCGACGGCGGTGTATCCGTCCTCCGTGCTGTACTGCGTAGGCCTCGAGGGTCCGTGCGCAGCATCAGCACCTTGGATAGCGCAGACGTGCACGAAGTATTCACCGATCGCGCCTCTTTCTCTCCCTCTCTCTCTCTCCCTCTCTCGCACACACGCGCGCGCGCACACATCACAGGAACGCCAGAAACAAACACGCATGAACAGTGAACGTGACCCCCCCCCCATACAAAAAAAACAAACACCAAACCTTTAAAGATCAGATCATCTGTCTCAAAGTCAAAGCCCTCCCGGTGGCACTTTCTCCACAGCCCGGTGATGGTGGAGTTGAACTGCCGACTGCAGAGAGACTCCATGGCCGGGGCAGGAGGCAAGAAGTGCCGCTTCGCCCGCAGCAGCGTTTGGCCGCCGCCGCCGCCGCCGCCTCCGGGCTCCCTCCCGGCCACGTCTCTCTCCTTTGGCAGCATGCGGAGCGGGAGGTTGTTGGTGGAGATGTAAATGTAGCCCGGGTCGTTCCTTTTGTTGGAATAATTCTTGCAGCGCTCCCTGTGCCGCCTCGCGTCCGTCTCGTACCAGTTGTTCGTGCTGATGGCCACTGCGATGAGTCCCAGCGCGCAGAACGCCAAAAACAGACCCGCCACGGTTAAAGTCCTCATCGCAGCCATGTTTCCATGCGGATCTCGCCTCGGTGCCGTGAGAAATCCGCGGGACGGCAGGACTCCGCTCCCGGGCGCCGACGCCGCCGCTCGCTTCTGTCAGCGTCTGAGGTGTGGGGGAAATCCAGCAGCGCGAGCGAATGCGAAATGCTGATCAATCACCGAAGCCCCCATTTCTTCGAGGGGTCCATCATCTCCCAAAAAAAATAAGGAGGCAAATCCTGGGGTGGGGGATTAATGAATTTGGGCCTCGAAGAGCTATTTTGGTTGTCTCCTCTCTGCCTCTGAACTCAGTCTAGCCTAGATACTGGTCAAGCCAACACCTCTGTCCGGTAGATGGAGACAGAGCAAATATTTGAGCGAACAACAAGCTCCAGTGCGCTCGTGCGCTGGAAACCCTCGTCTGGGAGGAAAGACGCCCCGGAGTTTTCTGGAGACAAAATAAGGTGAGCATCGCTCCTTCTTCTGTGTGTTTCGGGTGTCCTCGTGTAAACTTTCACCCGCTGTTGTCTGAAGCTTTCACGAGCCAAACAAAGACCACCTGAATGCCCCCCCCCCAAAGAGCCCCACTCTCTCCATGTGACCGACAGGAAGCAGTTGCATCACACGTAAATGATTGTTACAAGCATGTCCCCATCCAAGCCAACCAAAGACAGTGTAAACTGTTGCTTCATGTTACTTTGAAACAAGTGGCCAAAAAAACGCATCTGGAGAAAAAAAGTTTGAAAAAAAATCATTAGAATGAGCTTGTTAGACACACACACACACACACACACACACACACAAACACACACACAGACTTTTGGGGTGTCTCAAGCGAGACAACGCCACCAAGTCAGAAGAGCACAGAGGCTCAGGCCATTTTAGTCGTGTCTCAGTGGTTTCATTCTCATGGTCAGTACTTCCCCAAATGAAACCAGAATGCCAAACCAAAAGAGGAACAAGTCTAATTCCAAACTTCGCTTTTGGTTTCGGCAGCTATAAAACAATCCTACATGAATAAATCATAACGTAACTGAGAAAGTGACAAGCGAGAAAGCCAGGTAAAAAAGTGGGTTTTAGATCTGACTTCGATGATGCTGTGTTAGGTTTTTGAATGCAGCATTAATTGAGTCGAATCACATCACCTGAATCAGAGAGGAGGATTAAAACACACGGGGCCTCAGCAATCAGTGCCTGTGACAAACAGCCTCCACCCGCAGAGTTCTTGGTTAACACTGCAGCATGTTGCTCTCGTGTCTTTGGATGTGGCCAACAGTGAAGTCTGGCAGAGGTGTTGCTTTTTTTTTTCCTGCATGGTCAATCTCTGAAACACACAGGGAACACACATGAATGTGGCGCTCGGCCATCGGGAACTGATCACACAAACGACTGGATGATGTGAATGGAGACTGCAGTGTGTCCAGCCTATTTGTTTCACTTCCCATTCGGCTGGCGAAGTCGGCGCTCGGCAACGCGGCGTGTCTCTCTGTGAAGCAATCAGAAAAAGTTCATCCTTGAGCACGAGCTTCGACACACCGGGACTCTCATGCTGACTTGTTTACGCCATGGAAGGCTTTATCATATCGTCTGTAAGTTTTTCTTGTTTTGATGATCGAGGCAACAATCGAGGGTGCACTTCTTTGGTCATCGTTTGTGATCTGAAATCTTACAGTTTGTTCTACAGTTTTAATGTGTTTAGGTGAGATAGATGTAGTAAACTTCCGATGGTGGAATCTAAAGAACTTTGAGGATTACATTGATTGATTATATATCTGAGAGGTTTTGACTGTGATTGAAAACATAATGTTATGTGTTGATTTATATTCCAGACTTTGATGTCTAAAAGCATGAAAAGAAGACTTTTTTTCATCATTCAACTCATTGAGGATTTATAGAAGAACTCGTGGCCAGATTCGACTCTGTTAGCGATACAATGGCACCATCTCAGAGAAAAACCTGTTTCTTTTTCCGAAGGCTTCAGAGGAGATTATTCCCAACGAGTCTGAGAGTTACCGAGCGCCGGTGGAGCTGTACCCGTATCTCAGCAGCGTGGGCGAGCTCTATGATGGTGAGCTGACTGCGTTTCCTTTTGTACGATCTAAAGACGTGAGATTCAGACACGATCAGGCGACTCAGACCGATGTGATTCGTCAGACCACAGATGGGCCTTCCACGCCGAGCAGGTTCAGCCGGCGGACTTTGAGAATTCCCCCGTGAACCGCCTCACAGATCTTCAGCCCGTGTCACCGCAGCAGCTGATCCAACCCTACCGATACAGCGCCGAGTCTCTGCCCCTTCACCTGGACCCTCCACTCGGCCCCCTCTCTGTATCACCACAGGTCAGACTACCTGTCACCCTTCATGATGGATCTTTGATGGATGCATTGACATTGAAATATACTTAGATGGGGACGAGTGATTCATTCATGCACGCACGCACAAGTGTGACTGCGGCCTCACTCTGAGCATGCAGCAAGTTATTAGCACACAATGTGACTCACATTAGTCTGATTGCTCATTATATTTCCTCATTCAAGTAGACATGTAATCACTGCACTTGAATCTTTAAAAATGCAATAAACTCAAGCATGAAGTCATATAAATAATTATTCTAATTTTCTTTGGGCCACATCTTGGCGCCAGTTTGCATGGAAATTATAGTAAATCACTTGACTTCGCCTCACTTCACTTGAAACTAAAAAAAACCTAATGACAAGGCGCTGATGGTGCTTTTTCGTCGTTGAACGGTTACTTCTTTTGTTGCTTCCTGAGACCACACCGAGTCTGAAAATGGTGAAAATGCTCAACACAATTATCCAGATCGTTAGAATCCTCGCAGGGGAAGTAAACATCGGCAAGGCCTCGCCACGAGCATTTCACCGCTCTCAGAGATGATCTCTGTAAACGGTGACCGAGAGATTAAGCAACCGTTTTTGTTTTGACAGAAAAGTACCCAAATTTTGTGTTCAGAAACTTTGTGTCATCATCACTGTAATGCTGCCTCTAAAAACAGTAACACTTGAAGCTGAAAAACAAACTTCTTTGGCTACTGATGCTGTTTCTCCTCAGTAAACAATGTTGCCCCTCCTCTCCTCATGGTATTGCTGAGCCATGAAGTCTATTTCGGCCCGGCAACTTCCTCTTCAAGCACAAGGACAATGCTTAGACGAAAATGTCACATAGGTGAACATTTGTACAACAAGCCACTGTTGCTCTCTCACTTCTTTGCACCAAATTTTAACTTTGACATGCTTCTACCCCCCCACCCCCACAGATCCCATATTACACCTCATCCGTGTGCTACCAGTACCCGCCCTCAGCCTCACCCGCACAGTACTACTCAGAGGAGGATCGAAGGGGAATCAGCCCCCCCTTCGAGGTCTCAGAGGGGGAGGACGATTATGAAGAGCACGGCCACTCCTCTCTGAGGAGAGATGCCAGTGAGTCTATTTTGGACAAAATTTCTACCACAAATTGAAAAAAACAAACAAACCTGGCATCACTGGCTTTGTATTGTCCCCCTTTCACAGGTAACAAGAAGAAAATCCGCCTGTACCAGTTCCTTCTGGACTTGCTAAAGAACGGCGACATGAGTGACAGCATCTGGTGGGTGGACCAGGACAAGGGCATCTTCCAGTTCTCCACCAAGCACAAAGAAGCTCTGGCCAGCCACTGGGGGGTCCAGAAGGGAAACCGCAAGAAAATGACCTACCAAAAAATGGCCCGAGCTCTGAGGAACTATGGTAAAACTGGAGAGATTAAAAAAGTGAAGAAGAAGCTAACCTACCAGTTCAGCGAGGAAGTGCTGCGGAACCTGTATTTACGTCAGTATGCTCACTGACCAGGGAACAGAGGGTGTCTTGTGTCACGCTGGAATCACTCTAAAAAAAATAGGTTTAGCCTGTAGATTTGCAGTCGGCTTTGTTTTTCTACAAGCGGTTCTTCCTTATTTATTGACCATGTGAAAGCATTTTCCTTTTGTCATTTGTTTCTGTAAGTTCCACATTCTTCATCTCAGACTTACAGTGAACAGAGTTTGTATTTGCGGTTCAAAAATGAGATCATTTCACAGTGAATCCAGAAAGACCTGAAACCACATGTTTTCACAGGACCTATCTGTAACCATTTGACTGTGTCTGAATAAATACATTTTCTTCTGTCGCCATATAGTTCGGCGGGACTGAGTTTAATTCCTCAGATGAGCATTAAGAATGTTGTAATCTACATTTTGTGTCTACAATCTGCCATTCACTTTTGGGTCTCAAAACGCATAAACAGTTGACAAACAAGGAGTCTTGACAGCTTTATTGTAAAACTAGGAATGCCTGTTTCCTTTTTTACTTATTTTCACACAGTAATTTCATATCACTCATAGTCTTCCTTTCAACATTGTTTAGGAAAATCTCTAAAAAAAAGATCTTTAAACTTTTTTTTAAATTGACATATTTTCAACACTTACATCTCAGACGGTGGATAAATCTGACAATATAAAAAATAATGCACTCAAATATCAAAACAATGCAGTGGTTTTCATCGTCACTAACGGCTGTCTGTGGAAAAGTCCAGCCCCGGAAGTCGCTGCTGTGACATCACGCCCAATTGACCAATAAGAGGCTATTCGGTGTTTCGGTGCAAATTTGAAAACCCGTTGACAAACTGAAGGAGTCATCGGGCGACGGCGTCCAGCTTCATCTTCAACCTGTTTACTGTTTTTTTTCTGGGTACATAAACTGCTTCACGGACTAAAGATTTATTTTTAAGAAAAAAAGAGTTTTAGTTTTCTTCGGCTGCGACATGAGAGTGAGGTCAGTGTTTTTTACTGTTTAACACCGTTTAAAAGAACTTCCTGATCCAACTGCTGATTTGAATTGCAGCTAGCTGTGTTAGCTGCTACGTTCACGGACTGTTTCACAGATTTGGTTGAAATGTTTCTACCCGTTTGGGTTTTTTTTTAATCGCTTCTCAATCATTTTGAGTCATGAACTGCTTTAAACCAATGCTTCCCTCACGCTAATATTAGCCTGCTCGGCTGTGGAGTCGTGTTGGCTATACCGCTTTGTATCGTCTAAGAAAAAGCTTCTAACGCTGATATGTGCGTGCTCGGCAGCGCGGAGACGTGTCAAGTTGCAAAAGTTCTGAACGGTAACTGTGTACATTTTCCTCCAGTGAGGTCCACGCAGCAGAGTCCGTTGCCTACCTCAACAGGGCTCTGGTCAGGCTTCAGGATATCTGGGAGGAAATCGGGATCCCCGAGGAGCAGCGCGTCCAGAGGACCAACGATGTTCACAAACATATTAAAGTGAGGCCTGCGGTTGTTTTAAACTCACGACCGCCAGCTTCTTCAGAGAAACGATGGCCTGACGGCACCTTGTTTTGGTCCATTGCACCTCCAGGGTTTGCTGGACTTGATGATTGCTGAGGAGGAGCAGCTCAAAAAGCGCCTGCTGACGAGCATCGAGTCCTGTCGTCAAGAGCTCAACACTCTGTGCAGAGAACTGCATCTGCCCCTCTTTGAGGTAGAGTGATGTTAGATTTGTCATTAACAGAGCATTTTTTGAGAGTCCCTCTCTCAGTCACTCTGGGTCTGTTGACAGGAGGAGGACGGCTGCACCATCCTGCAGATAGAAAAGAACAGCCGCACACAGCTGGAGGTGATGAAGCAGCACAAGAGGCAGAGAATGGAAGAGCTCAAAAGTCTCTCTGTCAAAGACCGCGAGCTGTGCGATATCATGTGCACCACACCCTTCGGCATCGACTCGGCTGCCGTCCCATCGCTGGAGCAGCTGGAAAGTTACCGGACCTACCTCGATGACCTGACCAAGGAGAAGGTCTCACTGACGCTTCGCCCCTCTCCCAAGTGTTTTTCCCTGTTTTCCTGATACGTTTGTAACATGACCTCATGTTTCAGGAGCATCGTCACAATGAATTCGTCAGCATCAAAAAGGAGATCATCGCCTGCATGGATGACCTGGAGCACCTCCCAGAGACCAGCTTTGAGACAGACGTGATGTGTGAGGACGAAGAAGCGTTTTGTCTGTCCAATGACAACATTGCTGCCCTCAAACTGCTGCTCAGCCAGGTGAGATTGTGGGTTTTACAACATGGCACTTTTCTAAAAGAATGTTGCCGCTCAAGTTGCTCCACAGCTCATGAAGTGTTGTGTATCGAGATTTTGTAATATTGGATGTGTGTGGGGTTTCCCCCCCCCCCTTTTTTTCCATTGACT
The DNA here is from genome assembly GCA_032164315.1 of Malacoctenus gilli. Taxonomy (NCBI): domain Eukaryota; kingdom Metazoa; phylum Chordata; class Actinopteri; order Blenniiformes; family Labrisomidae; genus Malacoctenus; species Malacoctenus gilli. Next base: position 14,096,335 of record JASSRZ010000080.1, read on the forward strand.
TTCTAGTTGCAAGAGTGCAAGACAGAGAGGGAGCTTCGTTGTTCAGGCCTCCGCACAAAGATCCAGGTGCTGTGGGACCGGCTGCAGGTTCCTCCAGAAGACAGGGAAGCCCTCTCGGAGCATATGGTCCACTCAAAGAAGAAAAACGTTGAGGCAGTAAGAAATTAACTTCATGCCATTGTCAGAGTAAATGATAAGTTACTCAATTCAAGGCAACTGTAAGTTGTGCCACAAGGAGAGAAAAAAAGGATCGCTGTGCTTGGTGCATCTGCAGCTCGAGGCAGAGGTCCAGCGTCTTGAGCTGCTGAAGTCGCAGAGTCTGAAGAGCTTCATCGAGGCCATCAGAGCAGAGATCGTCCTCTTGTGGGAGAAATGCTTTTACAGCCAGGAACAGCAGCAAGCATTTGTTTCCTACCACGACGGTACAAGCGTTTGATGGACAACACTCGGAAACTGTTGGTAGCGTCAATAACGGGAAGACTGACCTGTTGCTGTGTGGAATTCCCATTTGTACAGATAATTTCACAGAGGAGCTCCTCAACTTGCACGAGTCTGAGGTGGGAGTCCTGAAGACGTATTACGAGGACCACAAAGAACTGTTTGAAGGAGTCGCGAAATGGCAAAGCAACTGGACTTTGTACCTGGAACTGGATGTGAGCGCTCCTCCCGCTTTGTTCCATTTGTTTCCAAAGCAAATTTCCTTCAGTGTTGTGACATGCGAACATGCGTCCTCCTTCGTCCCAGAGCAAAGCAAATGACCCGTCCAGGTTCAACAACAGAGGAGGAAACCTGCTGAAGGAGGAGCGACAGAGGAGTGACCTACAGAAGAGTTTGCCTAAGGTGACTTCATGGTGTTGATTGTAATGCACTGTCCGCACACAGCCCGTGCATCCTCAACAAGCTCTACAGCCGTCACATTCACCACTTCTCTCACACGATCATCAACACACACAGTGACGATCGTACAAAGTGCTGGCATGCTGCTGCATAACTCCTACCTGTTAATTCATTTCTCTTTAGAGCAATTGATACACAACCTTAACTTTAGGCTATAACATCTTTAGTTTTGACAAACCTCAGCTTTAGAAAAAACAGTTTAAAGAAACAGACTGTGTTTGTTTCAGTTGGAGAAGAGCCTGAAGGTCCAGATAGACGCGTGGGAGCAGGAACACGGCAAAGCGTTTCTTGTGAACGGACAGAAGTTTCTGGAGTACGTGCAGCAGCAGTGGGAGCACCACCACGCTGAGAAGGAGAAAGAGAAACTGGAGCGAGTACGTTGTGCGTTTGATTCGATCTGATGCGTCACTTGAGTTGTTCTCCGGTCCCTGACGACCTCGTGTTCTGTCGTACGGGAGCAGCAATTGAAGAAAACCAAGCAGACCCAGGAAGAGATGCTGTATGGAACCGCAGCGAGAACGCCATCAAAGAGGCGGTTAGCGGGGACTCCAACGCCCAGCAAACTGAGGAAGGTGAGACGCTCCTCCCACAGTTTTTATGGACCGCGATCATTCCGTGGAACACAGTGAAGCCACACAAGCTGTGTGTGGGAGACGTCGCCCTCTAATCAGGTTCATCTCTCCTTTCAGTTCAATGGGACCTCCACCATCTCCACCCCCAACAGCTTCCTCAGTTCAGGGCTCGGTGGGATCATGTGTCAGTCGTCCATCCAGAAACCCCCATCTGCCAGCAAGGTATGATCTCTGTGTGAGACCCTGACCAAGTTAGTGTTGGGGTCCGCACAGTGGGTCTTCATGGTTCTTTTTTTTTTTTTTTACTGTATTTGGACGGAACTTTCAGCTGTCATGGCCGGTGTTTTCTTCATGCACTTTGTTATATTTGTGCTCCTTTCTCACACTGTGACAATCACCTTACTAAACCATTGAAGTAAAACTAATTGTATTTTAACGATAAACCATGAAATGTAAGAATATTCTGAGCAGTGCTGTTGAGATTTGCGCTGAACTTAAAGTCTAATTCCACCTGGTCTTGTCGAAGGGTCTCGGCCTGCGAACCCCCGGACACGGAAGGACCCCGCGAGTGCTCGACCGAAACAAGGAGAACATCTCTTATCTTAGAAACACTCCAAGTGGCTCATTAAGGTCTCAAGATCCTCAAGATCACACCATCACCTTTAACTCTATCGCTGGCTCCTATTCGGAATTTGCGGTAAATTTGGTTTTGCGTCTGTCACATCTTTGCGTATGCGTCGTCCTCAGTCACATGAACCCCAAACACATAACAGGAAGTACAAACCCTTAACTTTTATTGTTTCAGGTGGATGAAGTAACATAAAAAGCAAAGTATTTTAGTCAATTTTGAAGGAATTTTACAGACTACGTGCGTCTAGGTGCTATTTGGCATCACTGATCCAAGAAGACAAAAATTCAGAGAGCTCCTATTGGCCCTACAATCTGCAGAAAATACTATTGAACTCAATGTTTTGTGAACATTCAATTGTTTCCCTTAGTTTCTACAAAGCAAAAAGGGATTTATAGGTTAACACTTTTCATTGCATGATGACAAAACCTCATTCACCTGTATAGACCTGAGGCAACTGTTGCATGTGTTGTTTTGGGACCTGATGGACGATGTATTCAGGCTTTGTGCTTCACTGTGATTTTCGTTAGTCTCTGAACACATTGAGAGCTTCAAATGTCACTGGTCTTGCCAATAATACGTCACCAGAGCACATAACACAAGCTCCAGCTCCAAGTTTCTACTAGTATGTCTGAATGCATGTGTTGCCTGGTTTGAACACAGATTTGATTTTGGGCCTTTCCCTCCACAGAGAGACCTCTCGAAGGCTGCTAAGTCAGCTGTGAAGTCCGGCCTGCTGAACTCCACCGTCAGTCACCAGTGATCGGACGGAGCCGCTCCGACGCCGGGAGTCATTCAGCTCAGCGGCTGTTTCAGGTGTAGATTTCATTCTAGAGACTTCTGCGTGAACTCCCAACAAAAGAATTGTAAATACTAGAACCTGCGTGCACACGTTGACTGTCCGTCGATCCCCTTTGGAAGGCTTTTTTTTCAGGGTTTCTGCTTCGGTGGTTTACACCAACGTGTGCCACAATTGCTATGGTATCTTTCCTCTTGCTTTTGCAGCTTTAAATGTTTAATGTATCTACATCACTGTTTTGATAACTACCGTAGTCTTTAGTCAACACATTTTCCTTTTTTCAGCTGGCATGACCGCTAAACCTGCACCTCAGAAAGTAAACATTGAGTGCTGCTTTTTTTTTTCCCCATTTGAATCAATCTGTAAATAAACTTTTGAGAAGAAACGTTTTGAATCTTTGTCTTTGAGTGACATGGACTTGGTTTTTTTGAGGGGGGGGGTGTTAAGAACATGGTCCATGTCAAGAGTGCTGTGCTGCGTGTTATTTCTCCACTGTCGATCTGGAGACCCCTCCCCCGGGGGAAGCTGGCTGGTTCACGCCATGCGTGTCATGAGTTCTTCCAGGGCCTTCTCGCGATGATTCTCGTGAACGAGCAGCACCTCCTTGATGGCGCTCTGCTGGAAGCCCATCTCGTTGAACTGAGTCAAGAGGCGCAGGAACTCTGCAGCCTGAAAAAAACGTTTATTTTTATTTATCGTGTGACCGCTGCAGGATGAAATGTGACTGCTGTGGTGTGAGGAAGCTCTTTACCTTGCTCTCGCAGTTTTGAAACATCTCTAAGGCCTCTTCCACCTGAGCCTCATCGTAGCCCAGCTCGCACAGACGGTCACTGGTGACCAGGTACTTTAGGACCTGTTGGGAACAGGTGGGTCACGACACCCATGTTTGATGTGCACAATTGATGAGCTCAAATCACTTGCAAATATAGGCAACCTTCTCTGGACTCCTGTAGCCTGTCTTCTGCAGAGCCAGGATGGCCGTGCGCAGAGGGTAGCCCCTCTCTGTGATGGTCTCCAGCAGCTCCCTCTCCTCCTGACTGAGTGCTGACAGAAGTTCTGCGGCCGAGTCCCAGAAAACACCACGAGAACCAGAAGTGGTGAAGCCCTGATCAACAAACAAGATTGTTTTTTTTTCTTTAAAAGGGGACAAAACCACAAGAAACATTTTGAATAATCTTAGTATCTGTCAGAGTCTGACCTTTTTTCTATTGTTTCTGATGACTGGTCCTGCGGAAGAGGGTCTCTGCTGCAGCCTGGCGTGGGAAGGGCCAGCAGGTGGCGTGTTTTGGGGGAACTTCCTGCTCACGGAGGTGAGTGTGCGCAGCCTCTTCTTGGCGTTCTTCTGGACTGGAGGGAGTGGGCTGGCCTGCTGTGGTCTGTGCTGCTCCAGCGGCCGCAGAGGTTGCCTGCAGTCCGGCAGAGAGGAGAAGCCCCTCTTGGCTCTGGGGATTTGAGGTAAGTCGGCCTTACTGAGGTGAGTGGGCGGGCCCGGGTGCAGGTCTTTGACCCTGGAGATCGGGTCTTTGGGCGCGGCGCTCCAGGGCCGCTCTCGGCTCCTGACGCGGGACGGCGCGTCTTCAGTGGAGGAGCCCTCATTGTCCTCGGAGTAACCGTCCTCCTCCTCTGAGTCGGATATGTGGAACTTGACGGTGCGGTAGAGGATCCGTTGGGTGTCTGCAGAGCTCAGGCTGTGGCTGCGAGGCCGAGGGCTGGAGGCCCACAGGTCGCCGCTCCTGTGTGCGGCCCTGCGAGGCCCCTGAGGACTGCTGAACATCAGCCAGTAAGGGGGGCAGGAGGGGGTCTGGAAGACTGGTTGCTGCCCTGCGGAAATCCACCTTTCCAGATTGAATCCATACTGATGGAGAAACCAAAAAGAACCTTTAGAGACCTTGAGAAAGCTGAAAACACTAAAAATGACTGTTTTTATAGATGAGTAAACCATGAAAGTCAACAAGCACAGGACCTGAAAGTAAAGCAGCTTCATAAATGTTTTCTGTCCTCATTAATAAACAGCATGGGATAGTCCCACTTTAATTTGAAATATTTATAGGAAATAAGTGAACAGTCATGATATCTTTAAACTTCATGTGTTTGTATGTGATGTGATGCTGAAGTTAGCAACTTCTGAAACTGACAGATCAACACAGCTGAACACAGCTGCGTTACTGACTCACTGCTGCCACCTACTGCACATAAGTGACATTACTTAAGTTTCACAGACCAAACCTGTGAGAAAACAAGGTGGGCCAAGTCAGCAAAAGGCAACACAATGAAAATAACTTCAATGGGAAAGTGAATGAAAAGCATTAAACTAAATACTAATACTGTATTTATACTGATACCATGCTGACGTTGCTTCCTATGATTTATTTTCCCACTTAGATTTATTCAAGGTCTGTCTTTATAGTTCAAATAATCAGGTTCTGAATCAGAATGACAGAAGTTAAATCCAGTAGACCTTGTTACCTCACATAAAACACAAGAGGTGTAAATGAACACGCTCAAAAAAATGCTCTTTGTTAGAAAAAAAAATGTGTTTGAGCTTGTATGTGAGACCTCAGTGTCCTGCAGGATCTTGTGGCAGTCTGGGACGGTGATGTCTGGAGCTGTGACAGGCTGCACGTCCTCCTCCAATGGACCCAGCAGGGTCTGAAACGGGACATCCTCCAGGAGGTTCATCTACACCAACGCGCACCCTCAAATATTCTGCAGCCGAGACCAAATCACACAAAAAAAGACTTATTCTCCAGATGTAGCTCGTATTTGAGTGATTTTTCTTGTTTATTCCTTCAAAATAAGAGCTTACCTTTGTGATGTCCTCTCCTCCACGTCCACAGCGCTCTGAATCAACAGCAGGTGTTTACAGACATCAGCGTGTGTATGTGTGTGTGTGATAAATCTCTTCATCACTAAGCCTCTGACATCAATAATACCCCAGACGCCTGTAATAATCCCGCCCACAAAGGTCTCACACAGGTGAACGAGATTTCAAGTAACATAGGTGACTTTGTTATCAAAAACAAAACAATGATGGCCATAAAAAGTCTAGCTCTTATTCACGATTCATTTCAAATTCTTCTGTCACTGTTTAAAAACTCAACCAACACGTTTGATCGTTTGTTCAGCATTTTATTTTATTTATTCAGTATTTATCATTAATTTCTCTATGTGTTGTTACTGGCAGACTAAAGACAGAACGAGTTTGTAACTCATGTGGACTCGGGTGGATTAGTGAAATGCTGAGGTATTGGGAAACAGGAGAACGACGTGATGCTTTACAGAGATTAGCTGATTACATAACGCTGACAGCCCAACACAGCGACATGTGCGCTATTGTTTTTCTCGTCAGTGGTTTGTAATGTGTGGCGGATCATTTAATCACAGCCCTTCGAGAAAGTAAAGGCATTAACGGCGCACCCACCGTCTCGTACGCCGCTTCGCAAGTATAAGAGCAGTTTAAATGTTTTGTACAGATATACAGTTTATTTACGTGTTTTCAAACAATCACAATTCATTGAGGATTCACAAACTTTGAGGGGGTCGAACAGGTTCTGTAACAGACCTCTGGGAGGAGGAAAGCAGCTCCAAGGTTGTACTGGGAGGAAATGAATCTTTCATCGAAGGGGGGGGCGGGGGGGCAAATCTAGTTTAATCTGAGAGCACAAACAGCGTTTGAAAGAGTACAGCAGCGTGGTTCAGTCAGAGAGCATCTAGGTCAGAACTTTATTACAGACATGTACTGAGGTACCCTTTAAAAACAGATCTAGAACACGACATCTCAGGAAAGGTGAGTTTCTGACAGCGGGGCGCACACGAATTTAAAAAAAGAAAAAAAAATAAGAGGGTTGTAGGATGGAGAAGATGAAACGGGAGAGGGTTTGATTTCGTAATCATTTCTGTCAGGACAGTCGGGTGGAATATCTGTTGTGGGAGAGAGTTCAGTCGAGAACGTCGTCCGGCAGCTATTACAAAACAAACCTTCATTAACACCTGCTAATCCCGTGTTGTGCGGCAGCGCTCTGATCCCGTCCTGCCACTCGGAGGTCTCCAAGTTCACACGTATACATTCCCTACGGAGTTCGGCTAAAAGAGGAAACATGACGCTTAAGAAAAGAAAGAAAAAAAAAAAAAACCCAACAAAAACTCAAAATCGTTCTGGCTCGTTAAAAGGTTTCGCACCTGCTCCCCGCCTGCTGTGTTTAGTGTGCTGGTGCGTCAGACTTCACAACGTGTTCTCGTAATCAGAGGTCATGTCATACAAACTGCATACAAATGCTACCAAAGCAGTATAGCGAAGCATTTACAGCCCGTTTCACTGCGAGCACCATTGTACAATGGTGGTAAAGAGTGAAACATCAAAATATTGATGTGCTCGTGGAATAACATGCCCTCTTTGACATAAGGCATGACTCGACATGGTAACATCACATGGACACTTACAACGCCCCATGTTCTTCAAGTGTACAGTATGATCCCATCTTCTTTTTGTTTTTTCCATTTGCTTCCCTTGCCGTTACAGCCCTTCACCACAGAGAGAAAACAAAAGAAACTAGCTACAAATACTTTCATGAATAAAATTGCATTATCTTTATATAGATAAAATGTTAACAATCCCCAGAGATTGAAATATCTTGTAAAGGTCTTCCCTGTGCATGCAGCACTACAGAATTAACATCTGATGCACGGGACCGAAAAGTTGTTACGCTCTCTTTAACTTGTTCATCATGAAAGAAAAAAAGCTCTTCAGTGATGTCCACAGCTTAGGTGACAGGGGCTAGAATAAAAGAGGAGGTACCAAATGAGGTATCCAAAAAGGTTCATCGTAATCTAAGGATTTCGGACAGTACGGCATTTGGGTGAAACGCGGTTCAGTTGTTTGCAGCGTCCGCCTGCCGGGGCCAGTTCTCCTCCTCAATGCCCGAGTCGTACTCTTCCTCTGCCGAATCCTTGGCCGGGGCTCTGGAACCCAAATGGAAGACAAAGTTCAGGTTTCAGACCAGACAACGGCTGCGTCTCAGCGCGCCAAGCGGCAGGAACCCGAGACTTTCAGACGGTGGGCGGCTGCTGCTGCTGCCCCCTCCCCTCCTGTGAGCAGAGGCCTACTGACCTGATGTATCTCGGCTGTGATTTCCCCAGAACGACTTCTTTGTCCAGCTCGACGGCCATGATGTCAGAGTGCGGCACCTCGAACATGGGCTCAAGAAGGAGCTTTTCCTGCATACGACAGAATCAGAAAACAAATAAACAGTTGGCCGACAACAACGGTGTAGGTTTGATTTTGACTTTGGTCGGGACACCAAAGTCCTTCAAAGGAGCACATCTAAAAGTTGACGTGTTTTTAGTGGCCATAAAAAAACGCCATGGCATGGCTGCTTAAATGACTGATTGCAATTTCTATTGGAAGGACTTCTTACAAAAGCAACTCGAGCACGACCTTCGGAAGCGCGAGTCTCTGCGATTTAAAAAAAATTGTTTTGTTCTCGAATATTGGTAGGGATGTGTCCCTACCGTCCACCCTTAAAATTACGCCCTACGCCGACAAAGGAAAAATGTGGAAAACTTATAGAGAAAACAACAATAATAAATGAATGAAATGAAAAAAATCAAATCACACACCATGATGGATCGGAGTCCTCGGGCACCAGTTTTCCTCTCCAAAGCCATTCTGGCGATGGCCTTCAGAGCACCTGGAGTCACATTCAGTTCACACTGAAACAAAGACAAAGTAAATTTCATTTAGTATCTTTATGTTTCTGAGTCAATGTAGCAACAGACAGAAAGATGCTTTCAGGAAGATACTGGCAGCATTTCAAGTGTTTTTTTTCCCGTGAGGTGTTTCTGTCACAGCTTTGAATCTGCTTTAAACCGTGATATGAATCAGGATTTTGAATCCAGCGGAGGGATCTCTTGTTTTTTCTAGCCTGAGGTGAGAAACAGTGATGTATTGTACAGCTTTTAAAGAACTCCACCATGAATACGTGATCGCAGGTATTTGAGTGAATGAAGCCGAATTCTTTGTCAGAGCATTCGCAACTTTCACTCCCGCTGAGCGAACACAGCCGACTTCAAATAAATCATTTGGCAGATTTTCCGGCTCGTTTTTTGTTGACTGTTCAAAAAACACAACACATCACAGTTGCTTTCGGAGTCCTTACTTTGTCCATGCTGAACAGGGCCTGGTACTGAGGCACCACGGCGTTACGGGGTTCAGTCAGGATCCTGACGAGCGTTTCTTCGTCCAGGCTGTGCAGGGGAACGACGACGGGGAGGCGGCCCACGAACTCTGGGATCATGCCAAACTCGATCAGGTCTCGGGCCTCCACCAGCTTCAGCAGCCTGTCCTTCTCCTCGATCTCCGCCACCGTGTCCGTCTCGCCGCTGGAGTTGGCCAAGTCCGCCGCGGCGGCTGCGCGCCGCCCTTTCCCCAGATTAGAGGGAGTTCCGAAACCCAAATACTGGAGAGACATCAGACACGAGGATCCCATGAGAGGTCTGACAGATGAAGAGCAGCAGCCTCAGCCCGAGAACAAACTGAAAATACGCAGTGTGTGCGAAAGAAACCTTTTCATTCTTTCTTCTGCTTATGATCCGGTCGAGTCCATTGAAAGCACCAGATGCGACAAACAGGATGTTTGTGGTGTCCACCTGCACCGTCTCTCCTCTCAGTTTGCGGGAGTTCTTCTCAGGAACATTGACGATGGTGCCCTCCAAGAGTTTGAGCAGACCCTGACAGAGAGGAGAAGAGGGACAAAGAATCATCAACTAAATCTATGAATTCACCTTTAAACCAACTTGCCAGAAAATCACACTGGCTTAATTAGGACGGCAACAATTGCTTCTGGTAGTTTTCAATCGTTTCATGTCATCTGATTTTCATTTTTTGACTATTTTCATAGCATCAATGTACAATGGTCACCTTGAAATAGGTAAGAAAATTAAGAAATCCAAAGGGCAAAATTACAAATCAAGCAAATGGAAATGAAGCTACTGTGTAATGCTGACTAAATTACCATTTTATTGCTGCTCTAAAAGAAAAGTCTGTGTGTACGTCGTCGCAGCTCCGGCTGACCACTGACCTGCTGAACTCCTTCTCCTCCCACATCTCTCAGCTGATGGATTCCAGGGACGCTGCCAATCTTATCGACCTCGTCCAGGAACACAATACCTGCAGGGGAAAGAGGAGAAGGGGCCGGCTGACGTTTGAGTCTCACACCTTTGCCTCACCCTGAGGACACATATCTCACAGATAAACCTTGTGTGCATAAATGAGCAGACGGCAAACAGACGAGCAAATGTACAAATCTGCCTGCGTGACCTGGAAAACTTTAAACCCTCGTGTATTCACCTTTGTTCACGCTCACATTTTTACAACCTCTAACTTCGAATGAACTCAACAAAGAGATGATTGAAGAAGTTTTCGTAATTAAGTGAGGAGGTCTTTTTAAAGTTGGAACAGACTGAGTAGAGGTTTTCCGTTTCACATAGAGGCTTGTTTCATTTTCTTGTGTTTATGCAACACTCAGTTATTTGCTCAGCGAACACATGGCATGGTTTTGACATTGAAACTCCACTGCTGGTAAATATAGCCCCTTTGCCCACCTTGTTGTGCTTTCTCCACTGAATAGTTGGCATCCTGCAGGAGTTTGGCAATGACCGACTCGATGTCTTCTCCCACGTATCCAGCTTGAGTGAGCGTGGTACAGTCGCAGATTGCGAAAGGAACATCCAGACAGCGAGCCAGCGTCTGCGCCAACAGCGTTTTTCCTGCGGACAAAAAAAAAACAAAACCCAACGTGATTCATCAAGAGATGACCGCCAGCAAGACGCACATCAAAAACAGCCATGAACGACGCCGACGAGGGTCTTGTTGACAAAACACTAACCTGAACCAGTCGGGCCGAGAAGTATGATGTTGCTCTTCTCTAGTTTAATGTCGGTATGTGTGGAGTCCAGGACCTCCCCTCCCCTCCTCTCCTGAGGGGCCTGCTGGCTGGCCTGCTGCTGCATGGACGCCCCCAGAGCGTTCCCGTGAGGACTGATCCCTGCGATCTGCAGCAGCTCTGCAACAACAAGCCAGACGCACCGTGAGCTCCGTTACTGAAAAGTCTTTCGCATCTTTCACTGATTAACATAAAGAAGCAAATCGCCAAGTGAGTATCAGCTTGTTGTACAAACAGGACAGTGTGTATGTTACAGTTTGTGCACATTTTCCATGCACAGGCCAAAAATATATGTACTCTGATAAGTATCAGTGTGGAGTTACAGAGCGACAACAGCTGGACCTAAAATAGCTGGAGTCTGAATGTAGGTCACAGGGCTATCTTATCGCACGTCATGTCAGCCAAAGATTATTTCATTGCTTCAGTTCTGGTCGTTCATTTGCTCAAACTGTAAACTACTACGCCTGCTGCAGGCATTCACCAGCTTTATTCAATCTTCACTTATGCTGAAGTCATTCGGAAACATTGGAGATCTCCCCCCGAAAACAGCTGAGCAAGCCTCTCTCTGAGCGGTCACGGCGGTCTGTACATTTTGGCATTTGTGCAACTCAAAACAGAAAACTGCTGATTGGTGTTGCGACTTTGGAAGTCGGTGGTGACGGAGCGAGACAGTAAGGAGGACCAGTCACTTACTTGTGAATCTGTATTCATCCTCTCGTCTTCTCATCTCTAGCTCTACAGGGAGAGGATGAAAGTACTTACAATCAATATGATCATTTATCACTACCATTAAGACATTATCAGTACAGTCCAGACGATACAGTCTCTGCAACTGTGTGGGACAATTATTGAACAAATGCCAAATCATACAGATTAGGATCCAGGGCAAGTTATGATGTAATTGCACAGCTGCGATCTCTTATCAGTCGCTCGTGTGGACATTATTGACGGAGTCAATCTGTATACGGCCGACCGTATATATCCTGCGCCCTAAATTCTGCCCTGCTGTTGGTGTGACGAAAGCGAGCTACTTCTTCAACTCTGCATGAAAAACGATTGCAACAGTGAAACACAAAGCGGAGATATAATGGAGTGTCCGCCTCTGCTTGGTTTGTTCCGGCCCTTTGTTAGTTAGGTTAGGAGACATTGGTTTGTTAGTTTGACGGTATCAAAATCTTGCACCTTTTTTTTTATTGTTTTTTTTTACCTTTGTTGTTTTTATTACAGTGACGACAAAAACAATCTCATCCCGATCTCATCCCCTCCACTTCGGGAGTTTTTTAACGCAATTCTAGTACCAGTTTCAGGTTGATGAAGATAATGAACATACTGATCAAACTAATCATCAACATCGTTGTGAATAAGAAGCAAGATCATAAAAACAAATCCTGCATCTTCAGGTTCAGAAATAATGTGTAAAACGAATTACTTTAGTAACTTGTGTTACAGGCCGGGACACATGTCAGGGCACCACCCAGTCCTGACATAAATCCTCTCTGTTTCTGCTATCTGGCACTGAGACACGCCACTCACATTTAGGTCAAAGCTCTGCACTGTGTATCCCAGTCAAATAGCTTCTGTTCCAGCACAACATGGACTTTCGTTTGCTCTTCTCTCTGCACTACATTGTTGCCCTTATCAGAGCACAGACGGAAGATCTGGTTTAATTGTGCAATCTCCACGCTGCACATTTGCCTTTTGGCCGAATTGTCGGAAAAGTCGCAGAAAGAGCTGAACTTGGCATCTGAACAGAGCGCTCATACTGACCACGCGGTGTTAAAGATGGCTGCTTTTCCACTTCCACTTGTTGTCGACTCCCAGCAGGGATGTTGTTGTAGATGCGTTTGTAGTGATTGTACACTGCGACTGCCAGCACCTTCTTTGCATAAGACTGGCCGACGACATACTTGTCCAGATATGCATATATCTAAATGGAGCAAGACAAGGTTTGGAGTTTTCACGTGAGATTTATAAAATGCAAAAAAATGAGGATTATGTTGTCCCAGTTTGGACCTCTTACCTTCTTGGGGGGAGGTGGAGGTTTCTGTGCAAATGCCAGCTTCACTGCCTCTGCAGCAGATTCTGGCTCTTTGTTTAGCCCTTTCTTCGAGTCCGTTTCAGACAGGACCACGAAAAAGTGATGACACTTCTCACATTTCACAAATCGTGTCGATGCTACAAAAAACAAAAACAAGCAGCAATCAGCTGTTAAATCAGGGCTGGAACATTTTCAAACTGTCACAGAAAGCAGTTTTCACGGTCACAAGCACTTTAGTCAGGCTGCAGGTTTCTGAGGAAGAAAACGAAACACTGAAGAACAAATCTAAAGTTACACTGTCATCATCGTGTTTACACATTGAATGTGACCAAGATTAGCGTATTATTTCACTGAATTATCTCACTCACATTGCTTGAGCAGAAGGTAACCAATAGCTGACGAATCTAATGCTTACTTACATACAAAGGTCTCTACGTGTGTGCAGGGGTCTCCACATTTTGGGCAGCGTAACTGGCTCCCACCCTTGCCAGAACCTCCAGATCCGGACAGCCTTTTTCCCTCACTGATGCTTTTCTATGTGAAGACGGGAGCAAGAACGTGTGAAACTACCGCTCACCTTCTCCACCATGAGTAGTTTGAGTTGGGACAAAAAAGTAATGAGGAATAAACTCAAATTGTTTACCTTTCCACCATCACTCCCGCCGTCTTTTGTTGTCCCGTCTTTCGCGGCGTAACAGACAGCGGTCTCTGAGAATGACCTCACACGTATCCGGGGGCGTAAATGAGTTTCCCTAAATCCTTGACGACTCAGAGAATACAACTGGATCCGGGAGCACGAAAGTCCTGTATCAACAAGAACAAACCTTTTATAAACAGATATATGCTTGTTCACAAGATATGTCAGATTAATACAACTTCAAGATTTTTCTCACCATGAATTACATGATTTTTAACCTAAGTGATAAATTTTTTCACTTTAAAAATACCCTGATTAGTCACAGAAATATTTAAATCTGATATCTGCACGAGACACAAAGAGTTCATGAGTTGAAACTAACTAAATCGGATTTCAAACGATCACTATCATGAAAGCAGCCATTAGCTGCAGCCCTTCCAGCATCATCGGAGAGTACTTCTCAATAATATATATCGCCCCATACATTAAAAACTCCAACAGGATTGCTTGAAAATGTTTGTATTTACTTCTCAAGGTCAGCAAAAAAACAAGCTTTTTCAAAGAAGCAATTTTAGGAATAACTGTTTAACAAGACGACAAGGGAACAAATACTGACTTTTATTTTGATCATTTATTTTGCAATTTCTCCAGTCAGGTGGTGAATGCTTTGCTGCTCTTGAATTCTTCCATCAACAAACTATTGACAAATGAACGCTTGTCAAGCTTCAGTGTTTTTGTTTGTCGTTTTCTAGTACTAATTTGAAGTTGTTTTGTACACTTTTTCACATTTTAATGCTATGTCTGAACAGGAAGAACTATTCTGTTTGTTGCTAGGTGACGATAGATGGAAATTAGCTTACAGCCAGCTCCAGTGTGGTCACAAGTAAATTATCCCTCGTAAATAAATAAATTAAAAGAAAAGAAAACTAAAAACTAACTAGTTAAAAGTAAAAATCACAAGTCGTGTGTCTTAAAATAAAAGTTGAGGTACATATGGTGAAAGCATCTCAGTCCCAAAAAGCCCAAAGGGAGTACATACACTTGGACGTGTAAACACAGATACAATATTGAGGGCAATATGTCAGCACCGGGAACACAATGTTCGAGAACACGTGTGCTGCTGTTCTTTACGTTTTGTGTGTTTTTCATGCTGAGTTAAAGTTTGTGTGCTGAGGCTTTGGCGCAACAGGTTAGCTGCGCTGTAGCTACATAACTCTGCGCCTCTCTACGTAAGTTCTCCCAAAGTCTGTACAAGAGCCACAGCTGTACATTATGAAAGGCTGTGATGCAACAGTCCCAGTATAACTATAGCGGGTGATCTGTGGCAGTGACTTTCCCACCTGCTGTTGACATGATCTGGATGTTTGTCATAACAAACATTAATCGCGGCGAGCTAGCGCTAAAGACGCGGCTCCCAGGCAAACGACGCAATGTCACGCCGCTTCATACGTGAAGGCACAGGGTGTACTTTGCCTGATTTACCTCTATGGGCAGTGTTAAGAAACACCCTGGCAGCCGAGGTGCACGGACAGGACATCTCTCGTCTGTCGCTCAGTCCTAAAAGCAAGCACAGAGTTGAAATGGTGCACTGAGATGAGCCCATCAGTTGAGATAGCTGTCAGCTAACAGCGAGCAGTGACAAACAGGAGAGGCCGGTTAAACCCTTCATAACTTCAACGTCACAGTTAGCATTAGCGGGGCATTTACTTATCGAGGTAGTGGTACTCGCTCCTTTATTGACCCTTGGTTATGAAAAGCGGTACGAGTCGCCGAATTGTCCAGGTTTTAACAAGTCCCATCACAGCGATAATAAAATGCGGGCATAAACAGTGCAGCTGGTTAGCGTCCGTGTGCAGGTAACTGTTAGCTTGTTTAAGATAGGCCCCAGTCGGAGCCAGCGAGCGTATCTGCGAAGTGACTAAATAGCGCTGCTGGGAAAACAGACAGCGGTACACAGCGATATGCAGAGGTTAAGCAGAATGTCATCCACCTGCTGCATGGACGAGTTAGCTGTGAATATAGATGTGTTAGTTCGTAACAACACAGGAAAAAAGGACAGGCAGCGTGTTAGGAAAGCTAATTTTACTTACAGTGTGCGAGGAGAAACTAGTCGCGTCTTGACAGCAACCTCGACAGTTTAAATTTGCTAAGTCACTACAGCTCTCTCGCTCTCTGTCGTCGTACTTGTGTGGGGTCAGTGTGTCATGCTATAGGCACGGTGCCTGTTACATGAATCAGGAGGAGTCGGCAGCTTCGGGCCGTTATTTCCCAGGTGGGACGCGACCCAAAGTGATGTAACTGCTGTTATGAACTAGGTCGGCAGTCCTGCTAGCTAACTAGCCTCCCATTTGGGTAACAGCAGCTCGCTATAGATCTCTAACGTATCTGGATTGACCAAGTAACATGGACGCTCCACTCATGTACGTACAGTAAGGGCTCATCCTAGCTGTTTATAGGCTAGTGAAAGACGCAGGTGACAGTGCTGCGTTCCGAACACCTCGTAAAATACACATTAGCCAGGGTATCGCGAAATGGTGCTGCATTTGTGGCACCCTCGTAAAAGTTGCTTTTTATTTTTTCCAATCCAGTGACAGACATTTGTTAACACAAATTCAAGCTGAACTAGTTGATAATGACTTCAAAACAGTTTGAATGAAGATGTTGTGTCCGTTTTTTCAAAAACGCAAATCTCTCAGCCCTATTATGGCAATCAGGTATACACCAACCCAATGTTCTCCACAAATGACCAGTGTGTTCCCATTAACCTGTTTCTTGGTTATGATGAACAAAAAAAAGATTTATGATCCTAAAAGTTGGTGCATTCTTGCAGGCATTTTCAAATTTGAGCAGGAAAAGTATGGGTTAAAACCAGGTTCATTACAGGTAAGTTGGTTTCAGCCCACTATTACTCGCGCTGTCTTATTCACAAAGTGTAAAAAAAAACCCCACACTAATAGATGTGCAGAGTTGGAAAAAAGATGCCTATGTGGGAAAGGGGTCATAAGAGCTTCAAATTAAATTGTTGGTCCCTTTTTTTTGTATGGAAACCAGAACTACAGACATTCAAAGCCCCTCTGCCTGATATCAGCAGTTTTTTTTTCAGCTGATTGTTTGGAACAAATCTCGTGTTGATGATCGTTTCCAGATAGCAGGTGAGACAAAAAAAAGCTTTAAAAATAGGTCACACGTTCCCTTCAGCTACAGCATGCACGCGTTGCGTGTGCAAACCTTGCCCCTGTAGATACTGAACAAGACAAATGACTTGCCTTTCTTGGTGAAGGCCTGTGAATGAGTGACTGATCAGACGATCACCACTGGGTGACTGTCGCACTTACAGCGTCACTGCTTCTGCTGGAACACATAACCTGAGTGCAGCGCATTCGAAACAGTCACATTTCTGTCGAGCAAAGCAAAACATTCACACGCATTCTTGGGTTTTAGGGGCCTCACAAGTTAAACGTGTTATAGCAAAGGAGTGCAGGAGCTCTGCAGATTACCATCACCTCAGTTTGGTTTGAGTCTGCACAACAAAGGAAACTGTGTTTTGTTTTACATTCATAATCAGTGAATTGACATTACGCATAAAACCATATATACACACAGCTCAGGCTACAGAATAAACTCAGTATTTAGTGTTTATTCACAGGGATAAAATGAAGCACAAAATCAAGAAGTTGCCACCATAATGACACAAATAAAAACATTCATTTTTAATTGTCATCTAAAACCGAACTCTTGCTCGAAGCGTGTCTGACTTTCACCCTGCAGATGTTCACGGCGCTGTTGTTCCACATGTACAGAAGCTTCTTGTCTGGATAGTAGGACATCATGGCCAAGATGCCGTTTGCCGGCCTTAAATCGAAACTGGCGTCCAGAGGGGTCTCCGTCTGCAGGTCGAAGGCGTACGTCACCCTCCTGTCGGTGGTGTCGGTGAAATAGACCACGCCACACACGATGAAAGCGTTCCCAGCTTTGCTGGTGGGGTAGCCAGTGTTGATGACGGACTCCACAGAGAAAGTGTCAGCGTCCAACTCTGCCACCATGGTGCTGTCGCCTGCTTTTGAAGCGAAGATGACCCACAGCCCGTTTTCGTCCACGGCAAACTTGAAATACGTCTTGGAGTTGCGGAACAGGTAAGTCAGGCTGTTGTACCTGCTGTTGGGTATGATCACACTGCTTGTTCTCCTGGAGTTCAGAGCAAATCTGTGAAGACACGAAGTTCATGAAAACAACTCTTTGGTATAGATGTTAAACCCCGTTAAAGACCCCCAAAATTAAACATTTTCCTAATTGAAATAAAGTCTTTATGAGAGTAAACATAATTTAGGAATAAATGTCTTCACATAAAAACTGTTTTCGTAGGTTTTTCTTTCTAGAGCAAAAATACTCTTTCTGATGTTGAACACTCACTTTATGAGTCTGTCTGTTCCTGCATTGTGAAAATAAAAGGAGTCCTTGTAGACGACGTGACCGCAGCCCTGGTAGAACATCCCGATGTCCGTCGTTTTCTGGTTCACTCTCCGGAATGACGAGATGTTTCTGGACTCCACCAAAATGCGACCTGCGGAATAACCGCGGCCGAGTTCAACGCAGAGAACTCTTGAGATGAAGCAAGGGCCCGTGACCGGACGGACGGATCACCTGAAAAGTGCTCGGCGAACCAGAAGCGGCCGTCGTTGGGGCGTGAGGCGTCCGACATCCAGGCTCCGAAAGTGCTTTGCATCTTAATGGACCTCCCGGAACATTTGATGCTCTTGATGCTGCAGTCTGCAAGAAGGAGGAGAAATACACAAGTCATGCAGCAGAGGCGACACAGAAACAGGCACCAAACGTGTTAAACCTCACCAGATTTTATCGATGTGTCGCTGGTCGTCACATTGGGCTCATGGGTTATCTGTGTAACCTCTGTGGAGTCTAAACGGAAAAAAAACATGATAACGTCCACAGTTTATGTTGGGATCAGTGCACTGATTGATTTGTTTATAGAGAATAACCACTGCAGGTAAACAATGGAAAAGCTGAGCCAATATCTGAATCTTAGACATTTTAAAAACTTTACACAATTTATGAATTTAAATGGGAAAAGCAGGGGCTGCACGGTGGCGTGGTGGTTAGTGCGCTCGCCTCACAGCAAGAAGGTCCAGGGTTCGTGCCCAGTTGGGGCCCTTCTGTGTGGAGTTTGTATGTTCTCCCTGTGCATGTGTGGGTTCTCTCCGGGTACTCTGGCTTTCTCCCACAGTCCAAAAATATGCATAAGGTCTAAATTGTGTGTGTGTGTGTGTGTGTGCGCGCACACGCGAATGATTCTTTGTCTCTGTGTTGCCGTGCGATGGACTGACCACCTTTCCAGGGTGTACCCTGCCTCCGCCTGCAAAGAGCTGGGATAGGCTCCAGCGTCCTGGACCCGTGGTGACGGATTTACAAGCGGTACAGACAATGAATGAATGGGAAAAGCACAACAATAACATTAACATACTGGAGACATTTCTCACCACTTTTCATGGGGTTATCATCAACAATCCCACTCATGTTTTTCTGTTGATCCTGATTTACAGAAACTGATGCTGTGAAGAAAAAAGAGACACACATTGATAAAGGTCTTTTTGGGTATCAGTGCTTTGTTTCCCTCTTTCTGTTACTTTTTACGTCTAATTTAAATCAAAAGCAGCTTTTCCACCTGTTGATCTTGAGCTCGGCGCCTCTGTGGGACCTCCTCCCTCAGTGACAGGTGTAGCGTCCAGGCTGTCCTCCTTCTGTGTTGATCCTGCCCCTGGACAACAAAAAGTCCTGTTTTTTTCCCCACCAAGTCAAATCTGGAGCGGTCTGCAGTGTTTGAATATTCACCAGGTTTATTTAAGTGTTTGTCAGAGTGAAAAGCAGCAGAAGTGTCCTCCATAGTTTCAACTGGACGCGTTGTTGGCGAATCTAAAGGAAAATAGAAATGATCCAGTTAGAAGAGCGAGTGCAGACAAAACACTTGTATCTCTGTTAAATCTAAATAACTTTTATTTGATACAATAAGACATCAAAGCTGATGACTGATGCTTGAATTGCTGCTTGCTGCATTATTGTAAATATGATTTATGAAAGTGACGTTTGAACTGATCCTAAGAACTGAGGAAACTCTGACAGTTGCAGTTTTATTTGATTTTGACAGATTTTACCGCTTCTCACGGTCACTCCAATGACGTCTCTGCTCCCTTTACCATCCTCGCTGTTTGATGCTGCATCAGGTTTCACTGTGAAAGGAATGGAAAAAAAGGGATTGCTTCATTTCAGTTGAACGTTTCAAAATAAACAAAATATGATGATGACAACAAAATAATTAGAAATGATGATCATAGATTTCATGTTTCATTTTCCATCCATCCTAATTTGTTTTGGGTTTTACATACATTCACACACATATTTGGACAAATGGCGTTTTGTTTGTAAGTCAAAGCGCTTGATTTCTTACCCGGCAACACTTTCACTGGCCCCTCTGTAACACTTTCAGTCGGTGATTCATGTTGGCGGTCAGGACGAGATGACGTTCGCCCTGGAAAAACAAAAGAGGCATCAAGTGTGAAATGTTTTGTTTCACATATGGAACAAATCAGATTTCATTTCAGTGTTGAAGATTTACCAGGTTTGGCTTTTGTTTCATCGCCGGTTCCGTAAACAACAGAAACATCTTTATTGTTTTCTGTTGGACGTGTTGTTGAAGTTTCTGCTGAATGAAAACAAACGACCAATTGAAAACCAACGAATAAAATACCAAGTTACACCACGTCAGTTTTGAGTTTTAGTTGTTTTTACCTTTTTCCAGGTTTGTTTCGATGACATTTTTGCTGTCATCAATGTCGTCATGGATTCGTTTAGCATCGGGTGGAACTGTCGAGGAGAGCGACACGTCATAAAAATGAAGGATTTTAGGTCAAACATCC
>JASSRZ010000080.1:14124744-14142782 GCA_032164315.1 Malacoctenus gilli
TATAAAATATTAGTTCTTTCTTTTTCCGTATATTTACATCATATATTACACGTGATATTCTGTACAGTAAAAGTCTATTTCCAGACAAGTCTAGAAAGGTTTTATTGATGAATCTTAAAGAACAAGTCTTTTTCCAAACATTTACTATCTATTCATGCATATGAGGTCAAAGTTTCTGCAGCAGACTGTGATTTCTTCGAAAGAAGGGACAGTAATGACTGAACTGCTGAGGATTCTCATGACGGTCGAACTGGACGCCTCTCATGGGCAGCTGTGAGTGGCTATGCTGCTGGCTGGTTGGTTGTCCTTCAACAGGAAATGTTAATGTCCCAATCAGGTCCTCCCTTCCTGGCAGGACTCGGCCCGATTCTCACCTACACCAGGTTCTTGTGGTCCGGGATCGGAACGGCCTGCAACTACTACAACAACAGATACGGCAGCATTGTGAGAGTGTGGATTGATGGGGAGGAGACCCTCATCATGAGCAGGTAACACATCTGGACTCGGCTCCCAGGGACGGCAAACATGTGGCGTGATGACATCAGAGAGGTGCATCTCCTGCAGGTCTTCCGCTGTCTACCACATTCTGAGGAGTGACCACTACGCGTCCCGGTTCGGCAGCAAGAAAGGCCTGGAGTGCATCGGCATGGAGGGGAGAGGGATCATCTTCAACAATGACATCACACTCTGGAAGAAGTTGAGAGCCTATTTTACGAAAGGTGAGAAACAGTCATCAGGTCCTGACTGATGCACGGTTGTGTCGGATTATCTCCCCCCCCCATCTGATGCTGGATTGCAGCTCTGAGCGGCCCCGGCCTGCAGAGGACTGTGGGGATCTGCGTCAGCGCCACGTCCAAACACTTGGACCGCCTGCAGGACGTGACCAACGCCTCCGGACACGTCGATGCTCTGAACCTCCTGAGGGCCATCGTAGTGGACATCTCCAACCAGCTGTTCCTCAGGGTGCCACTTAATGGTTTGCTGCACATTCACTGTTATGCACTTTTTTTTTTTACGAGCAGTAAACGCTCTCAGTCGCTGCAACCTGCAGCCACTGAATCCTGTTTGTTTCCTAGAAAAGGACTTGTTGATGAAGATCCACAAATACTTCGAGACCTGGCAAGCGGTCCTCATAAAACCAGATATATTCTTCAAGATTGGATGGCTGCACAACAAGCACAAGAAAGCCGCGTAAGATCTCAGAAACGTCACAACTCTTCAGAGGCGAGGGAGGATTTTTCGGTCTTTCAGGAACGTTCGTGTTGCTTTCTGTTCAAAACAGTCAGGAGCTTCAGGACGTGATGGAAAACCTGCTTGAAGCCAAAAGAAAGTTCCTCAACGACACGGAGAAGCTGGACAGCGACCTCGACTTCGCCACAGAGCTCATCTTCGCTCAGGTTCGGTCTCCCAGCTCGAATCGGTGCTCCGTTTACCTTGAAGTTGTTGTGATGCTGTGACTGTCGTCCACGCTGCCGAGCAGAACCACGGAGAGGTCTCTGGAGACAACGTCCGGCAGTGCGTGCTGGAGATGGTGATCGCGGCGCCCGACACGCTCTCCATCAGTCTCTTCTTCATGCTCATGCTGCTGAAGCAGAACCCGGACGTGGAGCTGCAGATCGTGGAGGAGATGAACGCCGTCTTGAGTCAGTGCAGAGCTGGAACGCCTCACCGGCGCTGCTTTCGCCCTGACACGAGAAGCCTTTTTCTAACTCAAGCGCTCATTTGCAGGCGAGCAAGCGGCAGAAAACATCGACTATCAGGGCCTGAGAGTGCTGGAGAGCTTCATCAACGAGTCTCTGCGGTTTCATCCTGTGGTGGACTTCACCATGCGGAGAGCTCTGGAAGACGACAACATCGACGGCACTCGGATAAGGAAAGGGACCAACATCATTCTCAATATCGGCCTCATGCACAAGACTGAGTTCTTCCCCAAACCCACCGAGTTCAGCCTGCTGAACTTTGAGAGAACGGTGAGTCTGCAGCCTGTTGCGCAACAAGACGCGACCCAGCGGGTGGGAAAAACAAGGCGGCGGTGTTTTCTTTCTCTCTGGCAGGTACCCAGCCGTCACTTCCAGCCCTTTGGCTGCGGGCCTCGATCCTGCGTGGGCAAATACATCGCCATGGTGATGATGAAGGCCATCTTGGTCACGCTGCTGTCGCGTTTCACGGTGTGTCCTCGCCAAGGCTGCACGCTCAGCAGCATCAGGCAGACCAACAACCTGTCGCAGCAGCCCGTGGAGGACGAGCGAAGCCTGGCCATGCGCTTCATCCCCCGAGCCGGGGGCGGGCCCGCCGGGGGGAAGGGCTGGGGAGGCAGCTGTCCTCCCGCCCGGGGTTAGCTGGGGCTTGGGTCTCACGGGGTCAAGGAGGAGGGTCTGTGTCTGGAGAAAGACCTTAACACTGCAAGTGTGTTTGAAAAGGGAGGGGGGGACAAGGGGGGAGGGGGGGTCATGTAAAGTGAGGCTGTGATAACAGATTTTTTGCAGACTTTGACATCACAAACACTAAACAAATAAAGATAACTGGAGGATTTACAGATAAAAGACATCAGTTTATAGTCCATTTGACATTATGCAGGAAGTAGTCAGTCAATCTAACACTTTGTTTTCTCTAAAACAGAACAGCACTGTCTTACTGTATCTTTAACTTGGTGTTCAGGGGGGCGACGAACGAGGATCATTCAAGTATATGTGACTCATTACTGCGATTGATGTAAACACTGTAAATACGGACTCTACTCTTCTTTTAACCTTGTACGAGCAGTAGATAACAAAGCTTGACTTCACTGTGAATCAGTGTGCGTGTAAACTTCTTTTCAGTTATTTCTGTCGCACTGCTCACTGCTCTGATCTCCTGGTAGAGGGTCCTGGGTTCATGTCTGGGTGGGTGTTGTCTGCGCAGTTTGCATATCCTTCAATAGTACAACTCCATGGATACAGTTGCTCATTCTCAACGGTCCATCAGTCTGAATATGTGTGTGTGATTGTGTGTATGTTTTTCCTGTGACGCATCGGTGACCTGTCCAGGCTGTGACCTGCCTTTGCTCAAAGTCAGCAGGGATTAGCACCAGCAACCTCCGCAACATCAGCTGGAAATATGCTCAAGAAGACGAAGGAACAAGTCCTAAAATGCTGCGTGTTCAATATTTTCTCACTTTCTGTGAAATGTGCCAAAAGGATAAAGTTTGTATGAAACGTCCCACTTGTAAATTCCTGTTTCTATGTCAACACATCCGTCTGGTTGCAAATCAAAAGATCAGAGAGTCTGAATCAGGAATATTTACACATGCTGACTTTATTGATCACTGAGCGGACTGCAGCAACAGGTGCTCTGAGACTTCTTTTCTCTGTACCACAGGTACAAATCAAACACGCCGTCCAGGCATTAGAACATAAGGCGTCGGGTTAGAGTTGAGACACTGTTAGCTGTGCTTCAGTTCGGGGCACGAAAGAAAATGAAAACCTAAGAAAGCAAACGTTCCCTTCAAGGCCGAACAAATCCAAACGAGCGCCAACGTGCCTCCGAAATCTAACCTGGCACTGAGCGAGGGAAGAACAATGAACTCTGCTCCTTCTGTGACACAAACACAAGAAACATTCTCAGTAGGAATACAAACTTAATAAATATGTTCTCAATACTGCATCGATACAAAAATATAATAATGAAAGCACTGAAATCCGCTCCGAATGAAACCAGAAGATATGAGTGCATAGATAGTCATCTCACACAGAAGGCAGCATCTGCAAAACACTGACAGTGACTTTATCAGCGCCATAGTTAAGACAAAATACTCTTACTCGCACATGTAAAAAAGTAAACAGGGTGATATGAATGTGAATGGGTCACAACAAACCTGAGTCTGCTGAGCTCAAACTTCAGCAGCACCAAGACTCCTGTGAGTGTTAGTCTGGTTAGCGTTACAACGACCAGCTGAAGAAGTGTCTGTGCCAGTGACAGTTCATCATTCTACAGAGAATTCAGTTCTTGCTTTTGTTCCATGAACATGAAGCGTGACTGCGTCTGTCATTCAAGTAGATGTTTGAAGCAAACTAAATCCGAGCAACAGATATTTAAAATAACATTCGTGAGGAAAAAAGTTTCCATGAATCACTCAAAATGTCAAACGTAAAAGTCAAAGATAATCCTCTGTAGAAAGTCACGAGATTATCCACAACGAAACCTCCTCTTCCTCTTTTTCTAGTGTTTGCCAACAAGTCCAAAAACTGTAGTAGAGACTCATTGTCCAACTCATGGATCAGCACGAAAACTCTGACCGAGCTCTTCTGTCCAGGCGGCAGACGACCAGGAAACAGACGATTAGAACAGATGATCAAAAATTCATACATGACAAAAACAAACAAGAAAATTCTTCAATTTCCTTTTGAAAGCAGTTCAACGAGAAATGAAGATTCAGACATCAGGCTTTTACTTGGAAACAAGTGCTGCAGTCAATCGGGAGAACTCTTCGATTTTAAGACAACAGTTTCTGTCAAACAGAAGTCAAACTGAGTCTTTGGGCCCTGAGCTGATAACCTGCTACGACTGTCAATCAGTGACGTGTTCTGTCAGCTTCGAGAGCTAAAAAGAACTGAAACTCTGTGGCCAAACCAAAGTTTGCTGATAAAAATCAAAAAAGGAAGAGAGGACAGAGCAGGAAATACTGTCACATAAAGATGGGAGTTCGCTGGCTCCGCTGCTCGGTGCGTCGCGCTCCTCAGTGTCCCTGTAAAGCACTCTGACAGTGGTACAGCACGCAATCGGGCAGGTCGGGGACCGGCGAGCGCAGCCACACGGCCAGAGCGCCCGCGTGCTCGCGGCAGTGCATCAGGCACGGCCGATCGTGGAGGAGGCGACACGCCATGATGCCCTCCATACCTGAGGGGCAGAGAGAGGACACGGGTGAGTCACAGGCAGGCTGAAACACGAAGGGACGAGGGGGGGGGGGGCATCTGTAACATGACGATATACGGCGATGCTGCACTTTTCCAACTGTCTGTTAAACCGCTTCTTCTTGCACTGCAAAAACAGGCCTACTAGAAAGAAGCAAAATTATTCAGTCAAATTCAGTCAATTTGTCTTGTATTAAGCGAAAAAATCTGCCAATGGGGTAAGCTTTTTCTACTTGACAAGAATTCTTAAAAAAAGCACAAAGTTCTTGCCTCTGACAGACTAAAATGGGTAAAAACAAGGCAGAAAATCCAAATTCAAGTAAATTCTTCGATAAAAACCCCCCAAAAACACTTATTTAATTATGCATGTTTTCGGACTGTGGGAGGGAGCCAGAGTACCCGGAGAGAACCCATGCATGCACAGGGAGAACATGCAAACTCCACACAGAAAGGCCCAACCTTGTTACTGCGAGGTGAGAGCGCGAACCAACACGCCACCGTGCAGCCCGTTTCTTGTTTCTTTGCATTCTTAAATTGAGAAGTTGTACAAATGGTCTTACTCTTAAAGTGGCCCTATTATACACATTTTGGATGTCTTTGTCTTCATATGCAAGTCCACAATGACAGAAATTCATCAAGCTCTTTTTCTCAAATACCGTATGTCATTATATCTTGATCGTCTCCTTCAGCCCTAATAGAACCTCCTTTAGAAACAAGAAGAATGAGGCTCTTCCGCATTAAGCCCCACCCCTACAAGGTGCAGGATGCCTCTGATTGGTTAACTACTGGTAGCAGTTGTCAGGAGCAAGCCCATACGCCCAGCGTAGAAAAGTTGTCCAATCACTGAGCCCCTCGCCCTGTGACGTCAGTGAAAAACTGATGTGAAAAAAACTCCCTGAAACCGTTTCTACCACCATTGAAACTGAATGGAGAGGCACGCCTGATATCTCAAACATGAGTATATGTGAAAAGAGGGGGCACTGCTCACCTGTCTCAACGAGCTTTCAACACTTTTAAACTGTGAATAGCTGAAAAAAGTCGAAATAGCATAATAGGGCTCCTTTAAAATGAGGCAAATTATCTTGTCCCTGCACTGGGTTTTATTGTGAAACATTTCTAGACCCTGCTTTTGGTTTATTCCAGCTCAAAAGTAGCTGGAATATCTCATTAAGAAATAGTTAGCCATTGCTTTTTTAAAATCAGATTTTTTTTCTCATACAAAACATGCTTGTCAAGATTAATTTTTTGGGGGGACAAAAAATAAAACTTATTTCCTTCACTTTTTTTACTTTCTTAATCCCTTTTTTGCAGTGTGTATGACAGTGATTTTTGCTTTTTTGCATGATTCCTTCAAAAAATGCAGAAATTAAATTTACTCCCAAGAAAACAATTTCCAGGATGTTAGTAAAAGAAGGGAAACATTGCGAAGCAGTTTAACATACCAGGTACAATTATTTTGGTTTGTTTATCTTCAGACAAAAGTCAAGAAAATTGTTTTCTTGTACTTTTTGAAGTCAGAGGTTTAAAGTGCTCTGATTTCCTTTGTATTTTTGGTTGGTCAGATCCATCTCACCGATTATTTCCACCACATGAAGCTGAAGCTTCTTCCTCAGCAGGTTCAGCGTGGCTGCCAGAGGCTCTTCTCCGTCGCCGTGGATCAGCGTCAGGTTCTGCTTTGTGTCGTTGGCGAAGGCGAGCCACATGGCGCCGTACTCCTCCGTGGACACCGTCAACGGTCTAAAAGCAACGTGTCAAACTGGTGAGTTGATGCGATTCATGGACTCATTGCAAGAAAAATATATTTTAAAAAAACACAGATAAATCTCACCTGATGAAGCTCGTCAGGGGGAGTTTGTATGAAAAGTGCAGCTCCTGAGGCTCCCCATCGGGGGTGTGGTGCCATAACGTGCCGGACAGCCCAACGTGAACCGAAGGCCTCCTGACAGTGAGGGAATACTGAAGCACTGCTACACTGTGACCTGGCACATCCTCCGCTGCATTGTCACACACGCAAGACACCTGAAATAAAGACAATAGAATCAAAACACAGTATTTATGACACACTAAAGGACAAATCTTGATCTCAGTGATCACTTTCTACCAAAAGAATTACCTCAAGTTCTTCAGAGTCGATCTGAAGTTGTATCTGCTCGATAGCGGATGCGGAGGCGTTGCTTATAAAAACTACTAACTCGAGGGATTCTTCTCCAAGTACGTGACAGGCTGAGAGATCCACGCTTTGGTTGGTGCACAGACGAGTGATTTCTGAGCGAGGAAGTCCAGAAAGTTCTGCAGGAAAATGAGACACGAGGCTCTGGTCTTTGGGCCTGTCTGGGACTTCGGACAACGCAGGATCGGCGACCGCTCGACCGTCCCCGACGAGATCAGCGCTACTGCAGTTCACGTCGCCGTCCGGTACGTCTGCCTCTGGCTCACAGGTGCCGTTGGCAGCGCTGTGGTCCTCCTGAGCCGGCCGACACGCTTGTTCGGGCGACGAAACCGGCAGCTCTGAGGCGACGCTGGAGTCCAGGAGGTCGTCACAAAGCAAGTTGTCCACAGTGCTGGGAGGAGAAGCGGGCGATTCAGACGCCTGCTCGAAGGGGCTCGAGGGCCCGCTCTGACTTTTGGCTTTCTTCCTGAAGCGCTGCGGCGCTGGATCAGATTTACCCATCTATTCGAACAAAACAATAAAGCTTGAAACAAACTAACAACTGGCAGACTGAATACACAGCTCTACAACTCTTACGGTTAGACTTACTTCAAGTGCTGTAGATTTGCAAGAAATGTGTAATGAGTGAGTGCTGCTTCATACAAGATAAAACAGACTTTTATTTCCAGGGAGCTCCTCAATAATAAAGTGTGTTTTTGATCAAAATAAAAGGCTAAGTGGTGAATTTGGTCTTTTTTTATTAGATAATCATGCAGCTGAAATTAACGTAATGACTAGTTTACCAGCAAAAAGCTCAATTTCTCTGCATTTTGACAGCCCAATAGTGAACAACTCTACATAATCAAAGAGGGCATGTAAATATTTAGTGAATCTGCTGCTGTAATTGTTCTATTAATGTTTTTTCTGCCTGATTTTGTAAACATGAAAGAAACACTCCAGTAAATAAGCCCTGGGACGCTCACCAGGCACACGGGGCTTTGGGAGGCCAGGCCGACAAAGAGCGAGGAGGCCAGCTGCTGCTTCTCTTGTTCACACTCGGGGGTCGGTGTCGGGGTCTGACTGTGCGAGCTGTCACCTTCGACCTGTCTGCTGGGAGAGCGCAGAGGACTGGGAACCTCGACCTGGGCAGCCTCCTCCACAGCCTCCCTCTGGGCCAGATAGCCCTCTCTGCCCCACACCCTCTTCACACCCTCCAGCTTCAAAGTGGCGGAGCTGAAAAAAACAAACCAAACAAACAAAAAAAACCACAGCGAATCGCCGGTGTGAGTTCAAAGTGACAAAGCCGAGCCTCATTTTCGCCTGCAGGTGTGGGCTGCGCACCACGCACCCTCCTTTGTGTGAGAGGTCGGCGCTGTCGCCGGACAGACCGGAGCTCATGGACAGCAGCGTGGGGGACTGCCTGTCCGTGATGCTGCAGGAGGACATGCTGATGGGCAGGGACAGGCCGTAGGGCTCCAGGCTCAGCGCTGGGAAACACACGACAGAGTCACGGCGAATCCCAACAAGACGGCGCGCTCGCTGCCAGAAAGGTTCCCACCTTTGGCCCGAGCCAGCTCCTCCTGCCTCTGATGAGGAGGCTTGTAAGGCGCCGCGCCAGCAGCCAACGCCTCCGACACGAACCCGTCCAGGAATGACAGCGAGGAATCCACCTGGAAACCAACGGCAACAACACCGCGGGTCAAACGTCTCCTTTACTGGAAAACTAACCACAAGACTCATTTGTGTATTTATGACTGAAACTGTGCGTGAAACTGAGAGCAAGTCAGCCTGAAAGCAAAGTGCAGACTTCTCCAGACACGCAGAAGCAGCTGCACTCGCTACTGCTTCTCTTTCAACACAATAATTACATCAATTCACGGAGAACAAGTATATGCAGGTTTTTAGTAGTTACCGAAGAGCACAGTACTTTATAAACCAGTGTTAATAACTGAATGCTCTCAGTAAACTCGTCTCCTACGACTGCAAATACACGACTATCGAAACATGTGCACACAACCAACTATTGACATTGTGGCCAAATAAACGTTGGTCACCTCCAGAGGCTGGAGGCCGGCACCTCTGGGTAACAGCCGGGCTCGGAGGTCGGCGTCCTGGCTGAGGTACTGCAGCTCCTGCGCTCGCTGCCTCAGCACCGTGTCCAAAGAGCCGCTGTAGGACTCGCAGACCTGCTGAGCCACGGAAACGCCCGCGTCGCCCTCACACAGCTTGGTCATGGCCATCAGGACCCAGCTCTTGGTTTCACTGCTGCTGGTCTTCATGTCCAGCAGCTTGGCCAGCAGCTGCATCACCGTAGCCGGTTCCAGATCCTCCTTCAAGTACGAGTATTCCCCGAGAACCTGAAGTGCAGATATATTCGTGTATTTGTATAGAAATGAATATTTCCTTCTTATCATCATTTATTTATAAAGACTTTATGTAACAATGGTAAGTTTCTGCATGTTTTCATGAAGCACAAGTACAGTAATGTTACCAACCAAACACTGTTTTTCTATTTCATCAAAGCACTCGTCTTTTTAATACACTGACAATGGGACGGCGGACACTCGGTTCACTCGCAGCACTCACCCAGCAGATGACCTGGAGGAATCGTTGCGGCAGTTTGCCGGGTTCTCCTCTCAGCAGAGAAACATACGAGTTCACTGCAAACAGCCTCAACTTCCTGTCCTCCTCCACACTGTCAAACCCTGAGAGTTCAAAAGACATTGAGGAACGTCAAAAAGAGTCTAATGGTTTGAATGTGGCGTCCTCACGGCAGGACGAGTTG
Organism: Malacoctenus gilli; assembly: GCA_032164315.1. NCBI lineage: Eukaryota > Metazoa > Chordata > Actinopteri > Blenniiformes > Labrisomidae > Malacoctenus > Malacoctenus gilli. Next base: position 14,134,568 of record JASSRZ010000080.1, read on the forward strand.
AGTGTGAACTCTCACCTTCAGACAGCAGCTTAAGGAAGCTGTTTGGGATGTCGGGCTGCATCGTGTCTCCACCGAGTGAAAACACCGTGTTCATAGTTTCAATGAACCACTCGTTGTCTGGCGAATATGTATGATGGGTGATAGGAAATGCAACAAGGAAATCACTCTGACGATCTGAGGGGGATTCTGGAGCAGCTTAACACGTTTTCATCTACAATCAGCACTGCAAAGACAATGTGTGGTCTCTCCGCGAAATGCAGTGCGGAATGACACAGTTTGTGCATGAACAAGCATCAGAAACTACGCGCTGCCTCCCAACAAAGGATATTTCTCTGCCAGCTCCGCGACCTTCCCCACCAGGTCGATGGTGGTGTGATCGTCTTTGCTGACGCGCAGAAAGTCCAGCATCTTCTCCACGATGACCGTCACATTCTGGCCATTCGTGATCCGAAAGAGCAGCTCCAGAGTCTTGAGGAAGACACGAAAGTCTCACGAACCTGCAAACTCACTGAGTATCGAATGCGTCATAAACCGTACCACTTGGGCAGCCTCACCTCCCGCTTGATGATGACGTCGGGGTGATCGAGACACTCTATGATTGTCATCTGATGCTGCAAAGCCAGTTTGGGATCCTGCTGGACCACGTAGGTGAGTGCCTTCAGACCTAAAACAACCAGAGTTGTGTGTCGCTGGATTCAACTGACATTTTAGAGCAGAGAAAACAGCGATGCTGCATGGCTGCTTCTTTGGTTCTTACCCAGGTATTTCAGATTTATCTTGGGTGAGAGGACAAAGTTGCCGATGCACTTTGCAGCTTTTTCCAAAAGCTCAGATTTGGGATAAATTGTGTAGACACATTTTACACACTCGAATAAAATAGCTGGAAACAAGAGAAGACAGAAGTAAAAATCACTGTGAAGAACCCAAAAATTACTATCAATTTGTGTATCAAGATCGCCAGAACTGTGACGTACCATAAGTGATGTTATGGTTCATCTCTGCTCTGCGCAACGACTCGTCCAGGACTTCATACATGATCTCACTTGTACTGTGGAAGCAGAGAAGGCAAACACACACACACGGACGTAAAAATTGACTTATGATCACATAATAACGTGAAAATCCAGCTCATCTGAAGGCAGAACCCGTAACAAACACCTCTGGTCATTTTTCCCAAGAAAGGAGAGGATCCTGAGCAGCTGGATCTGAAGCCACGGAGCAGGAACGCTGTGATAGTTAAAGTCCATGGGCAGCTTCCCTCCTACCACCTGCTTCAGGATGGTGACAAAACTGGAAGTCAGGTCCTTGTAACCCTCTGGATTCTCCTGTAACAAACAAACAAATATATACGTGTGGTGGATTCTATCACAGAAAAAGGATGTTTTTAAAAAAAACTGCAAGATTAAGACACTAAATAAGGAATTTGTGCGGGAAAAAAGCTTGGAAAAATGACCTGTATCAGCTGTAGGTAGATGTGCAGTGACGCCGTCATCACGCCAGGATCTTTGTCACAGAGAGCTTTGCGAAACTTGTTGTGGATGTGTTGAACCTGATTTGGTGCTATCAGGTAGAATTTATACAGCGCCAGCACAGCTTTACGTCGAATGATTTCCCTGCAAATTAGCAAAAGAATGTTTCGATATTTACAAAAAAATTCTGACGGATTCTTCCTGTTTAAAAAAAGTTCCATCGATAAATAACAATTCCATGATTAACGGCCTGGAAGTCTAAACTGATGTCTTACTTTGGATGATTGAGCTTTTCCTCCACCAGAGGGAGGATTGCAGGGATCATGTCTTTGGGGAACATCTGGCTGACCACAGTTAGTGCCATGCACACTTCTATCAGGTTTGTACTCTGAAGGTCCTGGAAACACAAGAGAGTTTAGAGGAACAGTGAAAGAGAAGCCCCCCCCCACACACACACAAGGTCTATGTGGAGGTCAAACACTAGTTTATCAAACTTAGCTCGTCTGCATTTTTAAAGTAAGACAATTTATCTGAATATTCATTCATATTTTACACAAGAAGATTAGTAGAAACTGGACACTCACCTTTAACACAGTGTTCACCAGGAGGAGCAGCAGCTCATGACTTTCATTCAGAAATAAGGAAACAGCGAGGTAACCTGAAAAATACGATCAGATCCATTTCTTTATCGTTCAACATCCAAAATAGAACTGCGGTACTATCAATGGTCCCCGTGCTCTCTGAGAAATGTCATATCAAAGGCTTCAGTGACAGAGGCTTCTGCCTCTCTGGCTCCCTCTAGCTGCCGCTTGTGGAATCACCAGTGAAACCGGTGGATGAAGGGTATTTTCAGAAAACATACCGACTCTCTTCTCCAAAACGGTGCCTTGCTGAGCCAGTTTGATGGCATGAATGTAGCTGAAGGAGGCCTCATAGCCCAACATTTCGCAGTAGATTGATCTCACCATGAGCTCCTTCATCTGCCTCTGAATCACGTTGGAGCAGAAAAAAGAACGAACGCATCAGTTCCATCATGATTGAACTTATAAACAATCGAATAAGAAATGCAGGAGGAGAGTGAAAGTACCATGGTGGTGTTAGGGGAGGCCACTTGCTCTTTAATGGATGTCAGTTCACGCTGGATGAGTTTCTCTTCCTCCTACAGACAAAAAAACATCACTGAGGAAATACTCACTGATTTGAGATGCAACTTAGGTACCACCACTGATCAGGTTTACTCAAAAGAATAGTCTGAAAATGATCACTTTAATTTCAAGATTTTGCAGTAATGTCTGCCCACACGATGACTTTGATGAGTACCTGAGCAGGTTAATGCTATACAATTATACGCTCTGTTTTATTAGAAACTCAAACAGAACACTTCTTCACACCTATTTTTAACACCGAACGCTGTGGCAACCTCATGCTGATGCTTCAACTATAAATAACTTGAGTATCCTTTAAAACAGAGTAGAAGGATGTAATTTGATTCGGGAAATTGTGTGGAAGAGATACTGACATTTTTCTTTACATCATTAATAACCACACCTCGAATTACATCCTATCGTTGTTGCTTCTAATGAAAGCTTTATTGTGCTGTGCTTTATTGAATCCTAACTGATCAACACTGAACTTGGACGAAAGGAATGCTAATTTTGTGTTTCTGTTGACAGATGCTGCAACCTAAAAATCTGAGCTTACAACAAGCACCTGAACGCATCAGCAAGTTTTCCTCTGTATTTCACTTGTTAATCCACCAGACAAGAAGCAGCAGAAACGCGACGCTGTTAAACTGATCCATATCTCACGACCTGTATGAACAGTGTATAATATAGGCTTGAAACGTGTAAACAACCCTTTATTTTGGAGTGAGCTCAGGCAGCTCAGCAGCCTAACAGGGTCACGGAGAGCCAAGACTTGTCTTGGTTTACACAAGCTGCAGTCTGAGCAAAGCGGACTCACATGTTTGGACGTGAGCTCCGTGATTCCCCTGATCAGGTTTCCCAGTTTGGAGGTAGAGGACAGCTTCGCCGAGCCGGGCTGGGAGTCCAACGACAGGAGGCTCGGCAGAGCTGTCAGCGTCTTCTCCACGACATCGCTCATTTTGCCGGCGGAAGGTGGCCTTCACGGCTGGTTTCCCCCTCAGCACGGACACACGCTCAGTCACGTCTCCATGTCAGCGGGGCCACGCGGAGCCACGTCCGTTAAACGTTCGAAACGGGTACGAGACGTGGAGCAAAGCACCGCAGGTCGGCCATTGTTTTGAATCAGCAGCCTCACCGAGGCTGGTTGATGACGTTACTTCCGTTCAAACTTTATTTAAAAAATGTGTCAAACACATGTACATTACTACCACAGACCTACTACTATTTTTCTACACAATAAAAAAAACGGAAACGTAGCAAAAAATATTAAATACATCCAAATAAAAAGATAGAAATATAGAATTAAGTGAAAAATAAAGACTGACATTTAAATGATGTAGTCCTGTAGTTTTTCCCTTTCACTCAACATGAATCGTGATCAAAAACAGATTCTCCTATAATTTTCTCATTAATAACAATTTACATAATGACGAGTAAAAAACACCTGCACAGCAAGACCAAGAACAAAACACACAATCAAGATATTCAAAACTCAGTTTATTACGTTTTTCATCTTTTGATTAACAGTCCCTTGTATATATGTACACTAAACTACAGTAAATTAATTACAATAATTATGAAATTACAGACATCGGACAACTGCGTGAGAGGGAGTACATTCTAAACAATATCATTTGTTCAATGTATCAGTATTAAGACAGCGAGTGGGGAGGGAGACCACAGGGAGCGGGTGCGGGGTGACTGAATGTGCACACTGAGCTTCAAGTGAATTTGTCACAAAGAAACAAAGATGAGCGGTGAACCATATTAACTGCAATGAAAAAACTGATTTTATGATTAGTATTTTTTTAGATTTACTTGTGAGTGAACTTTTGATACGATATTAGGTGAATTTCTGTCAAGACCGGAGAAGTGGTGTTTGGGTGCACAGGGCATTCAGTATATATCTCTTAATATAGTTTTCACCTTTGGAATACTGCAGAGTCATAATCTTCTTTTAAAATATTTTGGGACCATCGACTCACATTTTGTTCTTATTGGTAGCACAAAAAAAATACATTAATTGATCGCAAACAACCAGTCCAATCATCCTCAATATGATCCAGAACATTTTCAATTCAGACTGAAGCCTCCTCCTCCTTCTCTTTCTCCTCCTCCTTCTCTTCCTCCTCCTCCCTCCATCCTGCCAAGTGGAGCTTTTCTACACTGTTTCTCCCCAACAAGGAGCTTATTGTTTTGGAGGAGGTTTTTTTTTCACACCCGGTTTCTCCTCTCTCTCGCTCTCTTTCTTTTCATGTAAAAAAAAAAAGGTTGTCAACAATAATATTCTTTATGTGGGGGCATACATCACATCACTTTAATTGTGTCACTTCTATCCTAGACTGATGCAAGTCACTATCAATAACGTTTTTTTGAAATATACTTTTTACATCTCGAGTTATAACAATAGGTACTTCTGTGCAAGTTTTTTTTTTTTCTTTTGAAATCATATTGCAATACAAGCGTGCCATTTGGTTTAGTTACTGTAAATCTATCCTGGCCGAGGAACAGGAGTATATACACTGCTATTGATATGCCCTATGTACAACCAAAACTGAGCCTCTATGTCTGTGATTGTAAGATAGCAAACAAACAGAAACAGCTGCGTGTCCTCAGTATGTCTGTCTACTGTTTCATCCTCTGGCTTAGTGCTTATGCCCAGATCTGAAAGAAAGGAACAACATGGTGCAAAAATGTGTTAATGAGAAATATCACACAAGTTCACAAAGGAGACACACTGAGCTGTTTTGGCAAAACGTTGCATACCCGGAGAGTGTGGTCCCAGGAGCCCGTGCAGAAGGCCGTCCCGTCTGGGGACACGCGCAACGTGCTGACCCGGTTCTCATGTCCAAACAGGATGGACACGCGTGTCCCTTTGAGAACATCCCAAACATTTATGGTGTAATCGTTGTAGCCACCGAACAATAACCGGCCTGGGAAAATGGAAAAAAGAAAGAAAACATAAACTCAGACCTGGCATCAGAACGGTCAGAGAGAAATTTAAAATGACTTAGATACTCAAACAGCTCAGGGATAACGAGTGTATGAATGTTACCACTGAGGGAGAAATCAACACTGGAGACCCCAAAGATGATGCTTTCTTTGGAATAAATGGCCACTTCTCTGTCTGCCCTCAAGTCATACAGACGGCACTGAAACACAGTGGGAGTTGCAAAATACATTCAAATGACTGGAAACATTCCCAGTTTTAAGAGCAATGCTTAAAAAAGAACACCGGCAATATTTTAGGATTTACTGTGGAAATATTATTACTTACTGTCGCGTCATCTGAGCCAGATGCGAAAGCATCTCCGCTGGGATAGTATCTATTGGAGCAGATGAACAACAAAGGTTGGAAAAAAACTACACTAAACTGCTCAGTTAAAACTATACAGGACAGCCAATATAAATGATCAAACATCAGTGAAAAGCAGAGGTCCTGATGCACAAAAATGATGTAAATTTACAATCAATAACACTTAATTCAAGGGGTGTGCAAGAATCTCAGTACTTCCCTCGACTATAAGTAACACCAAGAGAAAAATGTGTCTGCTTGTGTTAAAAGCCATCTCATTGCTGCAGTCTGGGACAGTCACTCACCGCACACTATTTATATCTGACTCGTGAGTTTCAAAGGACTGGATGCATTGTCCTGAACGCATGTCCCACACGTTGGCCTTCTTATCGCAGCCCTGCAGAAACAACCAAGCCCAAGGTGTTTTAGCCCCGAGTCAGTCTGACGGACGGCGAACAGCAGGGTTGCCGACGGCGTCCTCACCCCCGAAACAAACGTGTTCCCAGTCTCTGAAGGGGCCAGGTCCAGACAGAGCACATCTGCTGCGTGGCCATGGAAACTCTGCAGCAGCTGCCCGCTCTCAACATCCCACAATGCGCACGTCCCGTCGCCACTGGATGTCAGGATCTATGACACAAGCAGAGTAGAAGGGGGGGACGGTAAAGACCGAAGCCTCGTCCCGGGAGACGATATTGTCCAACACGTGGCTATAAATGGACCGTCTTTGCTGCGTGAAGCGTCATGTGACCGGGACATCAAACCAGGAGCAACTGGCTTCTGCTGTAAATTATTAACAAAGAGAGGAAGCTGGTTTCACTGGAGAGAGGAAGGCAACGATTTCGGATCACTCCCGGTACAAACGTCTCTTTCTCGTGCCAGGTGTGAGCGAAACGGACGGAGAGGATATCACTATTCGCTATTTGCGAGGCTTTAAGTTTGGACTTTTGTGGCTGATGATTTGACGCGACGGATTCACCCACCTGCATGTCCGAGTTGGTGAAGCTACAAGCAGACAGGTAGTTTGTGTGCATGGCCACTGACTTCTTCTTGGCAGCCAGGTTCTCATTCTTGTCCAGGGACAGAGGATACACCGAGCATTTATTATCCAGGCCCCTGGGACAGAATAAACCAACCAAAACCGCACGACAGTATCAGAAGAGAAGTGAAAACCCCCAAACTCAGCCCGCTGGATCTGGGATCATCCCGACACACTCACCCACACGCTACAGCGCAGCCAGAGGGGGCGTAGGCGCAGGCCATCACCCAGGTGCAGGGCATTGTCACAGCGTGCTCCTGGTAAACAAGAAACGACTAATCTGCATGAGTCGCACCACGACGGGCAGAATTCATTAAACACGATCACAGCTGATTAGAAAGCTTCAGATGTGATGGATGTCAGAGGTGCTACATTGTGACAAACAACAAAAAAACCTCTTATGGATGATTATTATTATTATTATTATTAGACAATGTTGTGTGGAGGCTTTAACCGAATGAGCCATCAAGGTCTCTTTGCGCAGCACCTCTGAATGAACCTTTTGTGCGTGTTGAAGGTTGATAAACTGATACCAAAACTGAAGGAAGGAAAATCAAACCACAGAATACAGTAAGTAAGTAAAGCGCAAAGAAAAACACCATCAATGTGATCTAATGAACATAAAACTATTTCAATAAAGACAAATAACATAACATGTTATTGACAACACAAATTGGAAAAAAAAAGTCTAAATAAAAATGAGAAAAATAAAGTAAAATGCAGAAAAATAAAAGCCCCTAAAAAGTCAGTCAATGCACATCGCTCAATTTATTGGAAAGCCAAGCTTTTTTTACCCTTATGGGTCAAAAAAAATCTTAATATTTATCCTAATATTCAACACTTTTGTAAAAAATTTTCCTTCACATTCTACAAAGAGAGGAAGGTAAGTTTTGCCACCACTGGACATCATAAATATCCATTAAATGAACTCTCTTGCTCAGTGCTTCAGAGTGAACTTATAGGAAAGTGTTTTAGGAATCACTAAAAGATTTTTACCGCTTTGATAGATTTCATGTTTCGTTTCACGTTTTAAAAAACAGTACAGGGGCAAAGTGAGGTTACCTTGTTGGTAGTGAACGCATCCCATACGATCACTTTGCCGTCCTGTGAGAGGAACATTTCACACACATTAACGACAGAACAAACCGGCTTTACAGAAGAAGATGAGGGTCTTCCTGCAACCTTCAGAGGTCTGAGGGGTGTGTGTGTGTGTGTGTGTGTGTGTGTGTGTGTGTGTGTGTGTGTGTGTGTGTGTGTGTGTGTGTGTGTG
>JASSRZ010000080.1:14142831-14172954 GCA_032164315.1 Malacoctenus gilli
CTTCATGACAAACTGACCCAGGCCCTCCACCTTCTCTGCCACCTGATGCACTGCACACACACACACAAACACACACACACACACACACACACACACACACACACACACACACACACTACATTACATTACATTACATTACAGTAAAGCTGCCACAGCATCCAGTTCCTGGCAGCACTGAGGATTAAACTCCAGCAGGCTCCGAGTAAATGGAGGAAAAAATAACATCCATAGAAATAATCTTTGCTTAATCTGTCACATCCTCCAGCAGCCCGGATCTCTGACGGATCACTCACTGACGTGTTCTACGCTTGAATTTCTCCTCTCTGCCTTTTTCACATCACAAACACATCGCCGGATTAAATATGAGATATTAGGAGAAACGCGTCGGTTGTTGTTTTTTATAAAATGGGGAGGAAAAAAAACAAAACAACAAGCGTGATGCTGCTGTCGCCTGATAGATCGGTTCCCGTCCGAGCGCTCAGATGATCAATGATCAGCGCCCCGACGCCGCATCTGTGATCTCCGGCGGAGCGAGGATGCTCCGGCGGCGCTCGGGCTGTTGTTTCCCCCGTCACAGGGGTGAATCCGGGCCTCTCCATTTTTCTGCACTCACGCTCGACATCGTGCAGCTTGGCTCGCTCCTCCTCCAGCTTCGACTTGAGCGTCTCCGACTCCGTTTTGAGGTGGGCCAGAGTCTCGTTCAGCTGTACCTCCTGTGTCGCCATTTCAGGGATTGGAGGGGATCTCATATATTTCCTTTGTGCGGGAGGCGAGCGGCGGCGAAAAGGCTCAGAGCGGAGCTAACAGCTGATGCTGCTGTCATGACGTCAGAGGGAGAAGATGCTCCTCCGGTGTGAGGAGGAGGAGGAGGGGGAGGGAGGGGGGAGGAGGCTGCATCCCGGTGATGCTACGTCCTCAGCAGCCGCCAAATAACATGTTTTGACATCAACATGAAAATAAACAAACGCGCCGACGCCTGAAAGGCAGAAATCTGGCTGCACCTGCCTGATGGCGATCAAACACGATGCAGAATAATAGACATGCGGTAAAACAGCCATAAACCTAAAAATAGCATCATATCTGTTGTTGGATGATTCAGCAGTTATTTCTATGTAGCATTTGTTTATTTATTTATTAAAAGACTGGATTGTAGATATAAAAAAAACAGCTCATGCCTATTAAAATTGTGGTGCTTCTAAAAACATTTGCTGCTGCACAAAATAATAAATAACTAAACATCTTTGATCAAAATTTGATTTATATAACATGAATGTACAAATTTAATTTAACTTACCTCTATATTTAGATGTATAGACACATGTTTTTGCTGTAACTTGACAAAATGATTTAAAAAAGTCATTTTTTGCAACTCCAGTGCTGCTATCACTGCATGCAAATGCATCAGGATATATAAAGAGGCAAGAAATTAATCACGATAATGTGCTTTGTAATAAAATGCTTCCATTATAAACCATTGCTGTGAGAAAATGTTTGACAATGAGCAAAACATTTTTAAAATGCTGTCTTTAAAAGTCCAGGCTTGTTTCATGTGTCCATTTATTTATGATTATTTAAATACAATTTTATTTGGAAGATTGAGATTCAGCCTTCATTTGTTTCAACTGAAAAATGACCAAAAAAACAACATAAAACAGGCATATAAATATATTCAAATATCCATTGTAATAAAACTGAATAAAATACATTTTCACATAAAATGTTGAATGCTAATTTATGAGATGTAAAAGCCCTTCAGGTTGTTCACTCCTCCCTGAATTCTGGCTGCAGGCCTGAACTGAATGTGTTTACATATTCATTTTCACAGAAAAGTGCAGCCAAAGTGCAGCCAAATGCCGCCGTGGTAAAAACCAGTCGTGGGAAGCCAAAGGTCAGAGGTCGACGGCGTCAGATCTTGGTGAGGAAGTCGAGGCGGAGGCTGTTGGGGACCTGCAGCAGCTCCAGCGCCTGCGTGGAGACGCAGAAGGGGAAAGTGACCTGGAAACGATAATCCGTGTCCAGCATCAGCTGCGTGGAGCCGTCGTGGTCCTGGAGTAACGACTGTGAGGAGGAGCAGAGCGCAACGGGAATGACAAAGAGCATGAACACAGCAGAAAGTCATTGATGTATTGATTCTTAAGGAAGTCACAAACGTATTCAGTGGAGCTCACCTGAACTTTACGCACGAACGAAGAGGAAACTCTTTTCTCAAAGTCGTCGATGGGCGTGTACGAATTTAAAATCTTGATAATCTAGAAGTTTGAAGACACGACCGGTTTCAGTGCAATCATTTGTGACATCATTGGACACATTGAGACGATTGGGTTACCTGAACGGGATGGAGTTCGGTGCACCTCTCCGTGATCTCTCTGGCATCGTCGTCGGTGGACTTGTTGACCTGCAGCAGCCAGGCGGCCTGAGCCAGAGGCTTCAGAGTGTCCATGGCGTTGGAGCTCTGCAGCTCCTTCTCCTTCAGCCACTCCTCCAGGTAACTGATGTTACACCTGAAGAAAGGGATTTTAATAGGTTTCTGTGTTCTTCCTGCGCATGCACGCATTTCCTCCCACAGTCCAAAATTGTGCAGAATAATGTGTGTGTGTGTGTCTGTCCAGGCTGCACCAGCTCGGACTGACCCGTGACCCCTGAACGGGAAAAGTTGTCTCGACGCCGAAACAGAGCACTGATTTCCCACAACACACACCTGATCTGCATGCCCTTCCTGCAGGAGCACATGTCTTTGCGGAGCATGATGCTGTTGAGGGCGGTGGCGCCCACGAGGAAGAACAGCTGTTTGACGGCTTGCCTCACGAGGCCCTGCTCCATGCTGTGGTGGCTCATGGTGGCATGAAAGGCCGAGAGCTGCTGGAGGACGGAGGAGACGGTGTGGGTCTCCGAGTCGTCGTACACGCTGCTGGATCGCTTCCTGAAGCCCGTCGGCTTCATGCTGGAAATCCCCTGGAGGCTCTCGTGCTCCAGCATCCCGGGAACTGTGGGTGAAACCAGAAACACGCGATAGACTCACGTTCGAGCACAAATCGGCACCCGCACGTGGTGAAGAAGACGCTTTAAAAAAAAATAGACAAGGAATACCAATAGCAGGAGTGAGAGTCTTCTCCATGATGGAGATGAACTGGTGATAGATGTGGATGGCCAAGTCGCTGAGAATCTGTCTGTACTCAGACAAGTCAAAGTTCTGCAGGCAGTTCTTCTTCTGACGTGGAGTGCTTTGCTTGGAAAACTCCTGTCATCAACAGGAAGGAAAATGAAAAATACTTGTCAACAATGTGCACATCGCTGCTGCTGATATGATCTACAAACTGCTCGCGGGACGGGTCGAGGTGGGGCCGGGGACGGGGCCTAGAAAGCGGAAGAAGGACTTCCTGCTAAAGAAACATGCATTTGGAGACATGAATCCAGTTTATGGTAATTAAATCATTATACTCGTCAATGATCTTTTCTTCCTATATAACTTACCTTGGAGCACAACCGGCAGCTGCTGTCCGGCGTTTTTGTGTCTGTTCCTGTTTGTTTAGCGCCAATCTCCGTGTTTATTTATTTGAAACTCAAGTCCTGTTTTTCAAGTTGGAAGTTTGTGACAGAAAAGTGCCTTTTTTTTTTTTTTTTGCCAAAACAGCTTCAGTTTAGGACTGAAGGTACAAAAAGTTCCATCTTTCTTTCTATTTTGCTGTAAAGAAAACAGTGCTGCCTCTCGACTTTAATCATTTCAAAATGTTTCACCTCTGTGTGTGTGTTTGTTTTTTTTTTTTACATTGACCAACAATGAGAGACCATAACTGGGAGAAGACGTCTAAATGTAAGTTGCATGACACTGTTTTCCGGATGTCTGCAGTCAATTGAAGCAATTATTGCAAAAGAAAACCCTGATCTGATTCAGATCGACGTCGACCAAGTCGCCCCTCCAGCTCCCTCCCAAGCTCCGCCCCCGCTCCAATCACAACCCATGAAGGTGTGTTGCCACAGAGAAAGATGCAGTGAACTCTTACTTCCTCCCCGCTGTACTGCTTCAGGCAGTTGAGCAGCTGGTATGTGTTGGAGAGCCAGAAAGACAACAGCTCAAAGTCTTTGTGGAAATTCTGAAAGAGGAACGCAGATCAGCACAATTTCACAGTCTGATTAACAACTCCGTTACCGGTAACTGGAAATGAACCGTCTTGCATTGTCCTAATTTGACATGTAATCACAGGTCAACTCACCACGATGACCTTTTTGATGCCGCCAATGACGGCGTTCATGAGAGACTTGAGTTTGGCCTCGTCGTTCAGGTAGTCGGCGTGACGCACGCACATGAACAGGATGTAGGCTGGCAGGTTGGGGATCATGTTGACCACCACGCCTTTGGGCTTCAGGTCTGATGGGGAAATTGGGACACATTTGATGGAGAGTTGGACCTCATCACCCGCTTCTTCAGTAGCAATCTTTTAATTGGGGCCTGTTTCTTTAAGACCGCTATGAAACAACACAGTAGAAATTTGAGGGCGACTCTGTTGTAGACCAGTTAAAGCGGACTGATACCCAGGATGATGTTCTGAACGAGCCTGGCTTCGTCCTCTCTCTTGTACTCCAACATGCCCAGGTACTCCTTAGGAATCCCAGATGTTTGTTTCACTGTGTGACAGATTGAGAGGCTTCAACCATGGTGATTTCACATTAAATAAACTGTCATTAGGAGCTGTGTGGCTCCATTCTGACCTTTCTGTGACGACTGGAGGCTTTTTATTTGACTCTGGAGTCTCTTTATCAATCTGTTCTTCTGGTCCAGCAGCTCCTCAAAGTCCTGCAATAGAAACAGACTTGATCGATTCCACACGGAATTGAACCTCACAATCAAACCTCACAGGCCCAGTGTGCTGCCAGTTAAAAGGCTCCACAAGGAGAGAAATACAATATGAGACTCGCACCATATTCTCAGCGGTCAACTGTGACGCCTCCTGTCTCAGTTTCCTCTTGATTTCTCCCTCTATCAGCTGCTGCCTCTTCAGGCGCTCGTTCTCCTCCTCCAGCTCGTCCATTTTGCCTCGGAGCTCCTTGTTCGCCTCCTCCAGCCCTTCAGCTTTTTCCTCAAAAACTCTGAAGAGCATCGAAAATCAGGATCCATCACAAACGAGCGGCACTCCTCCAATCAGGAGGCGGCGTCGTCTGCCACTTGCCTGCGCTGTGCGCTCTCTTCTGTGATCCTACTCTGCAGAGTGGTCGTGATCTCCGTGGTTTTCTCTATTTATTGGCAAAGACAGGCGACAGTATATTACCAACACCCGTGAAAGCTTTGTGTTGCGGTTTGAATTTCAGGTACCTGTCAGTTCTTTGTTCTGCTGCTCTACCAGACCCTCAAGCTCTTGTTTCTGTCGCTGCAGCTCTGAAACGTGCAGCTTCAGCTCTGGGATGACCTGCAGATCAGAGGACCGCACTGACCCTTTAAACAGGCTGCACGTCTCATCCGTCCCGCGTGATGAACAAGGCGTGCGCGCTTTCATATCCCACCGAGTTCTCGCTGCTGAGCCTGGCCACTTCCTCTCGAATACTCTCGTTGATGTTGCCCCTCTCCTGGAAGAGGTTCTGCAGCTTGCTGTTCTCCGTCTGAAGGTGGTCCACTCGCAGTTTCAGGCCCTCCACCTGCGTCTCGTGGCTCTCCTTCTGCTCCCTCTGGTGGTTTTCCAGCACTCTGCCAACACACGTGGAAACAGGTTCAGGTTTTTTTTTTTCCCCAGGTAGCAGCAGTGGCTGACGGTGAACCACAGACCTGGTTGCTCTGTGCAGGCCTTCAAACGCCGTCAGCAGATCTTCCGTTTCGCAGACCTTCTCTGGGTCATCCGAGGTCAGCCTGCACAGAAGCAACGACTGATGAATAAAAGGCACTTAAAAAGGCAAAGGTTCAACAGGACAGTGCATTTACCCCAAAAGAACCTCCTCTTCGACAACACCACCCAGAAGTTGTCTCGCAATCTCGTTCATTTTAGCTGCCGGAAACAATCACAGACTTTTTTTTTAAAAAAAATCTATTTTCCCGGTGAGAGAAACACTCCTTACAGTTGCAACTTGACGTTTCGTTGCTTCGTACATTTCGCTTGCTCGGACTGCTGCTTCAACTTGCGCTCCATGCTATTCCTCTGGGTCTGCATGTTGCTCAGGTCCCTGCGCAGCTCGGGAATGGCCTTGACGTGCTTGGTGAGCTGCACGATCTGCTCCTGCAGCTCAGAGTTCAGCTGCTCGCCCTCCTCCAGCCTCCTCTGCAGGCTCACTTTCTCCTCCTTCAGTCTCTTTATCTCCTCCTTCAGGACGTCCACCTCCTTCTCGTGGTCCTGTCTCTGAAGATCAATGTTGTTCTCCGCGATCCTGCCGACAAACGGCTCGTCAACCAACTGGGCAAAGCGTGAAGGATTCAGATTCCACGTCTCCGCGTTCAGGGCGACGAGTGGCACATTTGTTCTACTCACTTTCGAAGCCTCGCTTCATTTTCTTTCTCTTCTTGAAGATTTGTTTTGAGTTTATCAAAGCTCTCTGTAAGGGAGTCAACACCGTCAATGACACTAAGTCAGTGGAAATTTTTTCTGTCTCAGAGCAAAAATCAAGAAGGATGAGGACTCTTGTGACCTTTGGCTTCTTTGGTGGAAACTTCAAACTGTTTTTCTAAGTTCTGCTTTCCAAGGTTTAGCACACCGATTCTCTTTTGAAGCTCTGTGATTGTCTGATGTGAGAAAAAAAAATATTTTCAATTGAAAAACTGCTTAATAGGTACCAAAAACATTTAATCAACATAAGCATATGTCTCAAATTTGGACTCAAACTCATGGACTGACCAGTCCAGCGTCTTCTTTGGCCTTCTTCTCTCTGGCCTCCAAAGACGCCCTCAGGTTGGTGGATTTCTCCAGCTGTGTCTCCAGACCCTGAAGTCTGTCCACAGTTTGTGAATGAGAGTTGGCCAAGCTGGTCAGTCTTTCCATCAATCCGCGGTTCTCTTTGTTCTGTTGGGAAACACGGACGCGGGGTTTGGTTTTTCCTGGATGCGTTTGTTTTCCGACACCTGAGAGTCACTTTTGAAGTCTCGCTACCTGCTCGTCGATCTTCTTCCTGAGCTTCTGCACCCTGTAGGAGAGCTGGACATTCAGCACCAGCCGGCGCATCGTCTGGAAGCGACGGCGCGCCAGCCACGCTCGGGCGTACTTTTGTAGGACCAGCGCTTTTTGTTCCTCTATCATCTGAGGGGAACCAAAGACAAAACAAAGTGTAAAACACACCTTTGCATTGAATACTTCAGTGATGTTAAAATGCAAACAAATACACAAAGGATGAATGAATATCTATCTGTAGTTGTGGACCTTCTTGTACTGTTTACGGGCGATCCAGCCTCGCGTGAAGGACTGGATGGTGATGGAGGCCAGCCGGACCACCTGGTAGATCTGTCTCATGCGGTAGCCCTTCCAGTGCCTCTGGATGACCACAGCTGCCCAGCCCTGCTTCAGCATGGCGGCGCTCACTGTTTTCCTTTTGTTTCATTAAAATGAAACAGGCGATTTAAAAGATGACTCGGCAGTGGACGGAGGACAATAACAATAAAAAAACGTCTCCCACCGGATCGTCTTCTTTCCCCGTATGTACTGCTGCAGGATGACGGCTGCCGCCCTCACGGCCAGGTACTTCCTCCTCTGGCTCCACCCGCGGACGTGTTTCTGGATGGTCACGCAGGCCCCCCGCAGGCGGTCCAGGCGCAGCTTCTCCAGATAGGCCACCTGGCCGGCTCGGAAGAAGATCTTTGTGCGACCAAACTTGTACTGGTTGGTGTCCTGAGGGGCCCCAACCCAAGACGACAGAGTGACGCACCACCAACAACACAAAGCAACACGGAGAACCCAGCAGAAAGACTCAGCCCACCTGAATCAACCTCTGCAGCACATTTTGGCAGGTTTGTTTCTTGTTGTTGTGGTCCGCCTCCAGATGTGTCATCAGGATGCTGTAACGGCTGTAAAACTCAATGTATGTCCACCTGCAAAAAGCAAACAGGTGAGCAAAATTAACCTAAACCTTTAGAGAAGAGAACAATGCTGAAGTTGTTGAAGTTCTTGCCGAAGTATCTGTAATAACTGACCTAGACGGATAACTCTGTGCACTGATACGAATGGTTTCAAGGACTCCACAAGCTCGCAACTGCTGCACGACCCTCCTGGAGTCGTACCTTCAAACGGCAGCAAACAGTCACGTAAAACCGCAAACCGGATCACGTGGTTCAAACTGAAGAACAACCTCAATCACAGCAGATTCACTTCAAACTCACTCGAATGGGAGCTTTTCATCATTGGGCTTAATGCATCGCACATAGTGAGGGGTTGTGGCGTTCAGGGTCTCCATCAGTAAGGAGAGTGAGCTGCGAAACTGCATTCAGCAAGCAAGTTCAGGGAAAAATACAGAAAATCTGACTCTGGGATAATAAATAAAGGTTTGGTCACGAGGAGCAGAATGTTATCAAAACATTCCCGATAACTTGAGTTTGACAGAAGTAAACATTCTCACCTTATCGCCCACAGAGGTCCTGAGCTGTTTATTGGCTGGTTTCACTGGAGGCCTGGCAGGACGCACTCTGACACTCTTACTGTTCAAAGTGTTTGGCTCCTCTTGGAAAAAGTTGGCCAGAAACGGAAACTGAAGAGCAGAAAAAGAAAGTGTCAAAAACCAGGAGAAAGACGTCCACTGTGAATAATGACACTGATTCGCTTTGTTTTAGTGTGACTCCGTGTTTCCACCCAAAGCACAGTGCGAATTAATAAACTTCCCTTCATGCATTGGCCTATTTTAATGACCCGAACACCAAAAAAAAGACAAAACACTGTTTACTTTACTGTCTCTCATCGTGTCCACCAGCTCCTCATAAAGAGCGTCTCGGTTCTTCTCCAGAAAACCTCTGCACTGGTACTCCACCTGTGGAGGGAAGCGTTGATGGAAACAACGTTCTGACAAACATTAACACTTTATTCATGAAGCAGGATTTAATTTAATGGCAGAAACGGGAAACTGCAGGTGCTGCTCAGTGGTCATCAGACCGCACCTTGTCTGCAAAGTGCTGGATCACGAAGGCCTCGTTCGACAGCCTGGGCTTTTCATACAGAGGGTTCGCGTGCAGGTAGTTGTGCAGCTTCTGCAGCCAGCTGTGATCGGAGCCCTGAGGGAACTAAAGGGGCCGAAAAGGACAAAAACCAAGCTGTGAATTCATTCAGGGAAAAGGGGGGAGGGGAACACGGATGCATTTTTTCCATTCATTTTTTACCAAACACTCTTCATCGAGCAAATCGAGGATCCCCATCTTCGCCTCGATCAGGTCGATGACGGGCTGGTTGTCGTAGAAGTCTATCAGCGTCCACGGGATGTCCTCTTTCATGTACTCCTCTTGTTCAAGCTTGAAGACATGCTGGAAAGAGGGAAGCAGGTGAGAATGAGCCCGTGGGCAGACGGTGAAACGTGCACAGCGACTGGGGATGAGGACGACGTTGCTGCATACCAAGTTAAACTGCTGCTGAAGTTTTTCATTTGCGTAGTTGATGCAGAACTGTTCAAAGCTGTTGATGTCGAACGTCTCGAAGCTGAGGACAAAAAAACAACATCACTGCATCCAAAAGACACATAAACAGTCCTTTTTCAGACATCAGGGGATGCTAAACGATGCGTTTTTAATTACCCGTAAATGTCCAGCACCCCGATGAAAGCATGCTGCTTTCCTAGGACCTTCAGCGCCGCGTTGATCCTGCTGATGATGCAGTCGAACAGGTGGGCGTACACCTGTTTGGCGAGGGCGTCACGGGCGTTCACCGCCCGCGACTTGGGCAGCGGCTTCACCAGCGTCTCGGCCGCCAGAACGATCCTCCGGTGGCACAGCCAGCGGATCAGCGCGTCGGCACTCACAGCCAGCAGCTCGCAGAAGGCCTCCAAGTGCGGATCGCTGAGCTGAGAGACGAACAGGTCGATGTTTCTTGTTGGCTCAGTGGATGTTTGAAGGTGTGTTGCAAACATTTGCCTTCAGAGCACGGATACTTTGCGACGAGTCGTCTGCTGAGCTGAGATTCACTCAAAACTCTCAATATGAATGTTTTGCAAGGTCAGATTGATGGATCTGTGGAGTCTTTTCACTTTCCTTTTCTAGTGTAATTTGAGTGCAGTATGTCCTCGTTCTCTGTCAGGCGAGTTGTGTTTTTTTAATTAAGAGTGCAACCTAAAAAATTAAAGCGCAAAGAAAAAAGAAACTCACAGGAACGGATGACTTGTCGTCTCCAACGTTTCTAATCTCCACGTTCCCCAAATGCAGAATGGCTGCCAGGACTTTAAAAACATCCGACTGAAAATCCTCCTTCAAACCTGAAGCCCGAAAAAAAACAGACATTAGGGGGGAAAAAAAGTCACAATTTTAGTCACTTCTTTAATTCATAGTGAAGGCTGTTTCCCTGTCAGACAGCTGTGCGGTTCTTTACCCAGAAGAGAGAAGGTCCTCCGGGTCTCCTCCATGTCCTTCCTGTCGTCCACACCGTCGATAGCGATGTTGCCGCCCATGCAGGTGTACCTGAACTCATCGGCACTCACTGCAGAAGAAGAACATTTAACTAGAGGTGAAAAAGTGGACGAATTTTAAAGACTTTGCGATAAATCTGTATGTTCTGACCTTCAGATCAAATTTCTGCAGTGACCCTTTATAAATGACAACACTCACGCAGTCTGAGAGCCTTGAATTCTGGCAGATGCGCACAAGAACACATCTGGTAGAAAATGTGATAGTTGCGCTCGTCGTCTGCCTGGAAGGGAACATGGCTGTTAAAGGAAAGATGCAATGATTAAAGGGTCGAAATGTGTTTGGTTTCGTTTTTGGGCCTCACCTGGAAAACCACCCTGGACTTCTCCAGCAGGTAGGTCCTCATGTTGGCTCCGATGATGCGGTACCTCCGGTCGAAGCTGATCTCCGTGTATTTCCCGAAGCGGCTGCTGTTGTCGTTCCTGGTGGTCTTTGCGTTTCCAATCGCCTGAGTGATAAACAGGCCCAAGTTACTTTGTCAGACACGGCAGCCTGTCATTTTCTCGGTGATCCGGCTTTGACTTATTCTAAGTTATGGTGTCGAAGGGGACACACGCCGCCTCCTCCTACCTCTGTTACTGGATTGGATGCCAGGACTTTGTCTTCCACCCTCGTGTTACTCCCAGATTTGCTCACCACCGCAAAGTACCTCATGGCGTAGCGAGCGGACACGGTTTTTCCAGCTCCAGATTCGCCACTGACGATGATCGACTGGTTCCTGTTGTTCCTGAGGGGGTTAGAGAAGGGATATAACACTGCTATGACCATGCTCCGTTTCCTCTGCGAGGCAATCCGGGTCATTCTTCACCTGGCCATTTGTTTGTAGGCTTCCTCTGCTACTGCAAATATATGTGGATCCATGTCTCCCATGTTCTGGCCCGAGTAGGCGTGAATGATTGCATCTCCATAGATAGGAAGCTGTTTATATGGATTTACAGCCACGAGTATGATGCCTGAAAAAGAGGAAATAGCTCAGCCGCGACCTGCTCAGAGTGACCACATCGGGGCCAATAAACCGCCTGAAACCCAGAGCTCTACCTACCGCAGTACGTGTAGATGATCCTGGACTCCACGAAGCGCACTCTGAGGTTGTGCAGGACGGCGGGCTCGTGCAGGTAGCTGAGAGCCGTCAGGTCGTTCTCCCCCACCAAGATGTCCGGGTTACGAAGGGGCGGCAGCTGAGGTTCGGAGGGGTCGACGGGGTAGAAGTGCTCCTGAGCAGAGACGAAGGAGTTAAGCGGTCAGCTGGTGCGTCCCGTAACCATGAAACTGCTTTGGTGGCATGTAAATTTTTTATCTTTTTTTTTTTTATGAGTGAGGGTTTGCTTACGGTGCCATCTTCAAAGAGCAGCTCAAGAACCTTATCTCCTGGGAGGAAGTCTCTCAGGATCTCTGCTGACCTCCACACACACTCCGCATCTGGGATCCACACTCTGTTGTACTGGGGCACACAAAACAGCTCACAGTTGTGTGGAACCTTTTTCTAAATTCATGAATGTAAGTCAATGTCCTGCTTGTTTGTGAGCTTTTCATTCATTTTCCTCTCAGAAAAAAGTTCCCAGAGTTGTCACTGAAAAGTTTTTCACAAAATCTGTCAGTTGTATCTTTAAAAGTGTAAGTCTATAAAATGAAGAGCCTGTTTGCACTTTGAATCGATCATCTCCAGCCGTTAAAACACCGGGGCAGCGTATTCAAGCAGCAGGAAAGTTTCCATATGTCTCTGTAAACTTCCAATCAAACAGGCTGGAAATGTTCCCGACTCTGGGGGGGGAAGTTCAGTCTCACCTCGGTGTACAGCTCCAACACAGCCATCATCCAGCATTATTCTGAGCGCTTCTCCTCGTCCGTCTCTTTGTTTACCACCTGCTGGATCTCTGGACGGGCTACCGACGCATTCCCTGCTGCAGCGCGCAGCTCTGCCCAAGCCTGCAGTCAACAAACACTCAAACGAACACTGCGCTGCCAGCCGCGGCCTTCAAAGTAAAAGCCCGGGTGATTTTATTACAATTAAAAAAAAGTCTCTTGCACGACTGAGCTTGAATGTTGGGGTTTAGAAACAATGATAACAGCAAAGAAAGTTCGAAAAAGTGGAGATTTCAGCACATGTACTGATCCGACTGTGGAGTTTTGTTTGAAATATCGACGACTTCTCAACACAGTAAATTCAGTTTCATGTGTAAAGTGGCAGCATTTCCGAAAATCATCAGTGCTGTATCAGAAACAAACTACAATCTTTGTGGCTTTTTTGGTCAGAAATTTTGAACTGATTTTTTTTTTTTATTCGAAGACAATCTTTCCATTTCTCCTTGCCTCACCTCATGCAAAATGTTCTTGCTCTTAATAACACAGGACTCGTCAGTCTTCCTAGAAGTTCCTGTTCCGATAAAGTCACCAGAAAAAAAAAGACTTTGTTTGTTCAAAGTGGGACAAACTTTGGCTTTTTATTATGAAATTCCCTGCAGTCGCATCCAGGTGTGTTCCGGCTTCCTCCGGCTGACTTGTCGCTCACCTGCTGCGGACTTCTGCCGGGTGACTCCGCCCTCCCGTCTTGTGACAGCAGCTTGACTAGGGTGGGTGTGCTCGTTTGATCAAGGATTTCCACCACAAAAGAAACCGGATGCAGACCTCCACTTAATGTGAACGCACTCCACTCAGGCTCCACACCGTAGACAGGGAGGCCAAAATCTGAACTTTAAAGGAGGAACTTTTTTTTTTTTTTTTTTTTACCTCCTCACACTTTTTACCTCATAATACTAAGGCACTTTTTCAACTGCAGGATCAGTGGACTTTTAGAAAAACAACCACTTTCCCCTCTGGGCTCAAAACAGCATGTAAATCATTCACTGACTTTTAAACTTGTTTTGTTGTATTTGCTCTGCATGCAGATTCCCAACTTGGTTAAAAAGAGGTCACATTTTACAGGTCCCGATCTCACACGAGACGACCAGGATCAGGAGTTTTGAGGGTTATACATCAATACAACCCAAAAGAGGCTGAATTGTGTTGCCATAGATACACAGACTTATACTTGGGGAAGAGGAAACTGCAGTAATCCCAAAAAACATAAAGTCTTTTCACATTTCTGAGGGAGTGAAGCTCTGCAGTATGTGGAGACCTGTCAGACCATCCTCCAGAAGAGCCAGCCTTTTATTTGACTGACCACATCAACACGAGATGAATACATACAGACTTTAGGTTGCTTTGTTCCTTCACCTTGTGCTCACATAAATACTGACAGTGTTATTAGTACGTACAGAGATGCAAAGTAACAGAGGTGAAGCATGCAGTGCATTTAACAGTCAACTTTTTAGTCAGACTTAAAATACTATTCAAACATTGCTCATCGTTTTAAGACATTTCAATTGCAGCTTTTCCAGTTCAAACTTTTTCAGACAATTTAAATATTACATAATAACAACAGTATATCAGAGTTGAGTTGTTTGACAGTGCCTGGGAGGAAAAAAACTTCCAGAGGGAACCAAAGCTCTCTGATCTCTGACATCGCTGGAATGTTCTTGGTGAGATACGAGACTTCTGACGACGTCAAGACGTATCTTACCGAGCATCAAATACTCTCCGATTTTAACTCTCAATGCAGTTTGTGACACAATACAACAAGTTTAAAAAAGGGGAGATTACTACTACAGCTGAACGTTTGTGCATGTTTTATGGGTCACAACACTGGAGAGGTTTAATTTTAACGCCATCACCATGAAGCCTTAAATATGCCAGACTGACTTTTCTCTTGGACGCGTCGTCTTACTCGGTCATTTTTGTATGTGTATGGCTATGTGAATCCAACTCAACAAAAAACAATTCAGGTCTCTGACAGTGTGCATTTGCATTAAAGTGTCTTAAAAGTCTGGTTATTTGGGTGACTTTGGTCACGATGTCTGTCAACTGCAGCCAATGAAAACAAGGGAGTGGGGAGCACAGAGCCTCCAGACCCTCAGATTCTTTCCAGCCAGTGAAAACGCGAACAATCACATTTGTACACTTGAGTTCAAACAGAACATAACTCCTACTAAATTCCAGTGTTCTTACAGAAGAACTAGCAATATGAGAGTTGTCCAAAGTGTGAAAGATGTGATCTTCAGGAGACTTCTCTTTTTTCTTTGAGTGTTCTGCTCAAGAAGTTATTTATTCGTGGCTTTTTAGGGTCTATAAATACATGTAAACAAGCTGCGGCTGTTGTTCTTTGGAGGTTAGCTTTTAAAGCTGAATGTGTAAATATCCTTACATCGAATTTGGTGAAAAAACAGTCCTTATTCCTCTGAGGTGCGAGTGTCAGACGCGACAGATTCAGATGCGGGTGAGGAAGCCCAGATTGAGGCTGGCCGGGATCTGGATGGTCTCCAGAGCCACACAGGAGGGCGTGAAGGGGAGGGTGATGGAGAAGATTTTCTTGGGGTCCATCATTAAGGTGGAAGACTCATCTCTGTCTTTCAAAAAGGTCTGAAGTGACAAGAAACAAAGAAAGTATTGTGCAAAGATGTTAATATCGCAATCAGAAATGACGGTGAGACAATATTCAAGCACAAACGCCGACTTACTTTTATAGTTGTGATGAAGGTGATGGGGACTCGCTCTTCAAATTCAATCACTGGAGTGTACAGGGTCAACACTTTGACAATCTGCAGAGAGACAACCAAACAGCAATCAGAGCGAGTACAAAACTCTGTGTGCACAGACGCAGGCTGAGCCAGTGCAGACGGCGGACCTGTGAGGTGGTGAGAGCGTTGCACATGTTGGAGATCGCCAAGGCGTCCGCCTCCGTCTTCTTTTTGATCTGCAGCAGCTGCGCGGCCTGAATGAGCGGCTCCAGCGTGTCCTTCGCGCCGCAGTCGGCCAGCTCGCGCTCCATCAGCCACTCCTCCAGCTGCCAAACGTTGTACCTGAAACCAGGCGGACGGCGGAGAGACGGGAGTGAGAAAACTGGTGCCATGGCGTGACGAGTCCACACCAGTGTAAATAAAGGAAGCGTGAGTAAATCTACGACCGCCTTCTGCAGCCTAAAAAGAAGAGTTGTTCGACCGTTTTCATGCGAATGTTACTGGAGACTAACCTGAATCAAAATGTTGCATATAAACGGTCTGTAATAACATGTCTTGGTTTGAATGATACGTTTTAATTCTCACTGCCTTCATGACCACCTATAATTTACAGCCATTATAATTGGCTATTCTAAATATAACTGAGCACTGTAGGAAAAAGGGTGTTTTGTGAAGGTAAGCCGACAAAATCACTATTTTATTATATTTTGACGACGTAAAGTGGTGAGATTATACATGTGTTCCTTTTACTTTAAAAATCATATGAAACAGCTGCAGTCTGCGCGGCATTAGATGGAGACGTGACTCGGAACTGATTTTCTTTACTTAAACGTGGATTCTTGAAATATTTTTGCTCCCTTTTTTAACAATTCTGCCCCCAATTTTTTTTTTAGAAGCGGGACGCTCCCTCTGCTACATGTATGTTAAATGTGAGGGGCTTCTGGTGCAGTACCGGATCTGAAGGCCTTTACTCCACGAGCACATGTCCTTCCTCAGCAGCAGGTTGTTGAGCGTGACGGCACAGATGATGTAGAACTGCTGGCGGACCACCTGCTTGACGAGGTCCACGTCCATCCCATGCTGACCCATGGTGCTGTGGAAGAAGCTGAGGCGCTGCAGGAGCACCTCCACCGTCACCGCCTCCTCCGAGAAGCTGCTGCTTTTCTTTCTCAGGCCCGTCGGCTTGGACCCCAACACGCCCTGTGCGGTGTCATGCTCCAGCATGCTCGCCACTACATAGAGTCACAACATGTCAGCGTTGTCAAGGGGGAAAAACGCAATTAACGAGGTCAGGAGGCCTTCTGTTTCCTCACCTATGATGGGCTGCAGGATGTTGTCTATGCATTTGATCAGCTGACGGTAAATCTGGATCGCCAGGTCGCAAAACACCTGCTGGTACTCTGAGAGTTCAAAGTTGCTCAGGCACTGCTCATTCTGCTTGGGAGTGTTGTGTTTGTTGAAGACCTGCAAAATACACACAAGTTGTACAGATATCCAAGGTTAATGAAGTACACTTTCTGCTTTATCATACCATTAAAAAGCCTCATATAGTTACCTCATCTCCACTGTACTGCTTCAGACAGTGCAGCAACCGGCACGTGTTGGCCAGCCAGAAAGACACAACTTCAAAGTCGGCTCCTCTCTTCTGCAGAAACGTGAAGAAATATATATTTAATAAAAACAGAATATCACTTAACTCATTGGGACGGATCAGATTCCGACGCTTCACCTTTATGACTCCTTTAATGCTGCTGATGGTAGAATTCAGCAGATCGCTGACTCTCTGATCGTTGTTCACGTTGTCGGCATATCGTAGGCACATGAAGATGATGTAGGCAGGAAGTCCTGGTGTGAAGCTGACAGCCACGCCACGAGGCTTCAGGTCTGGGAACAGGACAAGTATTTACAAACAGCCACTACTGTTTGAAGAATATAGGGTGTACAACTGGGGCGTGGCTTACCTGTGATCAGATTCCTTAGCAAGCGTCCCTCTTCACCCTGCTTGTACTGCAGCATGCCTTGATATTCCTTCTCCTTGCGGGCAATGTGTACCGCTCGGCCTGAAGTGTTCATCACGGAAGCGCTGGTGTTTTGCTGAAGGCTCGCTAAGTACAGGAACGGCGTAATATGAGCTCGGAACCAACTAATGCACTGCTGTCATTGAGCTGAACAGATGAGTGAATCTACTGTGTGGATACCTTCAAAATCTTCCACTTTTTTCATGTAAAACTTGAGTTGTTTTTTCAACTTCCGTATGGTTTTGTCCTGGCTTTCTCCCTGCTCCATGAGCTCCTGAAGAAATGTGAGGAGATTAGTGTAGGACAAGCAAAGCGTTCAAAAATAGCAGAGAAAAGTGATGTGGAAAGATGAAGTAAGAGAAGGAAAAACCTGTCGAACAGACATCAAAAACATTGATATTGGCAGCGCTCCGCAATGTAAAAACAATAACCATGATAAACAGACCAATCCATCATCAGGGTCCGGTCAGCAAGCGGACTCACGAGGTTCTCTTTGGTGAGACGTGTGATCTCGTGCTTCAGGCTCGCCTCGATTCGGGCGTCTTCAGGTAAAAGCAGGTTCTGAGCAAACAGCTTCTGCTGCTGCTCCTTTTCTTCCTTTAGCTTGTTGATCTCCTGGATGAACTCCTCCTCCTTCTCGCCGTGGAGCTGCTCCTGCTCCCGCATCTGGCACTCCAGGATCCTGGAAGACGGAGCGACGGCGTTCAATTGAATGTGAACGCATGGAGATGCTTCAGCGCAGTACGTGAAGAACATGAGTTACCTGTTGGTCTCTTTCAAGCCTTCATAAGCCAACCACAGCTCCCCATCTTCATTCAGTGTGTGGATTTCTGTGGATCTGAGGAAGAGGACTTACATTGAGGACTGCATATAAAGACTTGTTTTTAAATGCTTTTATTGCAAATCATCACAGCAGTGAACTGCAAAACTTGGATTGACTCCATCTCGTAGTGCAAAAAGTATCTGTTGCCCTCATGGATTCAGTTGAATTCTTTAAAAAAAAAAAAACTGAACATACTTCAGTAAAACTCTTACCTGTCAACATCTTGAAAAGAGGGAATTTCACTGAGATCTAAACTGACACCTTCCCCAAGAACAGAGTCCTGAAAGTCAGTTTACAGTCAGGAAAGATGCAAAAAACTGTGTTAAAAATTATCAAGTGTTTTTTGTGAAAAGCCTTTAAAGTCATCATAC
Organism: Malacoctenus gilli; assembly: GCA_032164315.1. NCBI lineage: Eukaryota > Metazoa > Chordata > Actinopteri > Blenniiformes > Labrisomidae > Malacoctenus > Malacoctenus gilli. Next base: position 14,161,158 of record JASSRZ010000080.1, read on the forward strand.
GTTTGCGTCAAAAGCGACTCCCTACCTTGTGTTTCAGAGCTTCTTGACGGACCATATGTGAACGGAGGAGCAGCACCTCCTCTTTGCGCATCTCCAGCTCCTCGTTGGAGGAGCTGAGTTGCTCCAGCAGGATGTTGTAGGGCTGGGAGCCCGGCACGGGAGGCGCCGCATCGCTGTTCTCGCTGGTCAGCGACTTGCGCAGCTCGTTCAGGTCCTGCTTCAGTCTCTTGTTCTCAGTCTCAAGTTCTTGTCGCTGCAAGAAAATAGTCAGAAGAAGGCAAATAAATTACTTGCACATCAACGAGGACTTATGAGTTCATTTTTCCAATGTTTTTTGGGGTTTTTTCAATACAGTTTTTATTGGGAAAAAGCAAAAGAAAAGCCAGTGCATAGTTACAGGTTACAATTCCCCCCTTTCTTTTTTTAAACAATAAAATAATATTAATTTTTTTTTTAAAAAACCACAATCATCAAGCACCCCCCTCCCCATTGGGACAAGGACACACCTTCCATTAATAAACAGTATATAAAGAGAAGATTAGAAAGTTTGAGAGCGAGGCACCCTACTAGCTGAACATGGCTTCAATTAAAGAGATACATGACAGACTGCACTGCATGTGGTTGGTCGATAACAGTTCGAGAGATATGCATTAGAGCAGAGTGCAAGTGGGGAAATGAGCCGACTGTGTCTTGGCAGTAATTCTGGAGACCTTAGTATTTGGACCAAAATTAAAAAAAGTATATCAGTTATCAGATGTCTATCATCAAGTGTTCTCAACACTACCGGGCAATGAGGTAAGGCTAGCCAAATATGCCAGAATTGGGTTCCACACAGAGTAAAATGCATCTCTGGTGCCTCGCATTGAATAGTTAATCTTTTCGAGTTGGATGAAATTCATGAGGTCACTCAGCTACATAGATGCTTTTGGTGGGTTTCTGGACTTCCAGAGTAACAATATTCTCTGACGCGCGATCAGTGTTGTGAAGGCAACGACAACCTTATGATTACCAGTTACTGTCATATGTTTTTTTTAAATCAGTAGTTCCAAAAATAGCTGGCAAGGCATTCGGTTGCAGGTCAATGTCAAGTGCCTCTGACAGAGTTTTGAAAATCACTGTCCAGTACATCACCAGAGCAGGACATGACCAAAACATGCGCATCAGGGTGGCAGGGGAAGTGCGGCACCTATCACGACTGGGATCTAACCAAGGATTAATTCCGGCAAGTTTTGCTTTCGAAAAGTGAGTTCTGTGTAGGATTTTAAACTGTATGACCCCCCAGTCTGGCACAGGAAGTGCTATTATTTATTATTTGTAGAGCACAGTGCTATTCAATGGTTTTAACAGGTATAAGATAAATTGTGATGAAACTTATTGAATGATGAAAATGTCGATTCCCAGTTTGAGAAAAAAACTACCTTCAGCGTTTCCAAGTCGAGCTCAACTCTGCCGACAGACTTCTGCTTCTCCACCTCCTTTTAAAAACAAACGCACGCTGTAAATACCACATGCAACCGCTCAAAGCTTTAAACTTCATACAAGTAGGAGATAAAGCCTCTTCTGTCAGTTCTGTTGATGTGTTTCATACCTTTGCCTTTTCTTGCTGAGCTTCCTCTTTCTGGTCCAGCTGCTCCAGCAGTGACACTTTGTCGTGCTCCAGTTCCTTCACTCTCCTCTGGAGCTTCAAAAGGATCGGCAGGTCAACGGCAGCCGGAGTCTCGTCCTAACAAAACACGGCGAGCAGCGGCTGATCAGTCCCTCCACAAACAAACCACAACGCTGCACTAAGAGGATTAGAACACAGACAACAGTCCTCCCGAAGCCGTTATTGGGAATGAATATTCAGTTCGGAGCAACTCCGCCGTAAATTCATGAAAACAAACGGCAACATGCAGACTTTTTGTGCTGCAATATGTTCTTATCGGTCAATAAATGAAATGAAAAACAAAAAAAAAAAACACAAACACAGTTACAATCCATTATCAGCTAAGAAAATATACAGATACGGAGAACCTTTCACAGCACAGACACTGAATAGTTCCCGTCATACCTCTGGTTGAAGGGACCCGGCTTCATCATCAGTCGAGCCAAAGCTCTGGCTGAACTCGGATGAGTTACTGCTGTAGTTGGAATCTGTCCTCTTGTGACTCAATTTGCTTGAAATCTACCAAAAGGACAAAGACACAGATACGATCTTAGATGCTGTGTGCTGCAAACCACTTTTGATCTGCTTTGTCAGCCAGTGAGCCCAAATGAACTTCTGTCAGAGTTGGGAGTTTCTTTTAGACTTGAGGATGGATTAGAAGCGAGATTCACCAGAGTGGATAAGGTGGAGATTCCCAGTTAGTCTGCTAAGATCAGTCAAACAGTCCACAAGTTACCACATTGTACTTGGGGTTGGATTCTAAAACTCAAGCGTAGTGTGAAACAATCAAGATGACTGATGTTGCCACTGGTAGGGAAAGCCGAACGGTCCTCACAGTGTTAAACTCCATCTCCTCCTTCAAGTCTTTGTGCTGCTCCTCCAGATGCAAATGTTCACTCAACAGACTCTGGTAGCGAGAGCGTTCCTCAGCAAGGTCCTTCTCCAGCTGCTCCGTGTTCTCATTGTTGGTTTTAATATCTGAGGCAGAGAAGTCCAGTTTCACTGATATATTGAGGACTGTGATGACAGGAGAGCTGTGAAGGTTTGGGGCACAAATACCTGTCAGCTGGTGGCCTTGTTCCTGGATTTGCTGGTTGAGTTCATCGATGTTGCTCTTCAGCATGTTGTTCCTCATATTAAGCTCATCGACCACCTGATGAGGATCGAGTACCACATATACTTATCTTTTAACAAAACAATCAGACAACACAAAACTTCAGATTTTATAAAGAAATCAAGATACCAGGTTATTGTATTGTAAGTATGAGGGAAGAAGCCAGACGCTGCCGCTGGTCGAACCCGAGTCGCTGTGAAACTGGCCTACCTGCTGTGTCTGCTCCTTGTAGATCTTGCTCCGCTCCTCCAGGTCTTCTTTCTCCCTGCGGGTGTTTTCCAGCTCGTGCTGCAGGAAGGTGAGCTGCTCCAGTAGCGACGGGACGCTCTCCGCCTTGGATTTGGCCTCCTGCTCTGATTTGCGAAGGTTTTCTATCTCACTGCTCTGTTTGTCTCGCTCGACGGTCAGAGTCTTCGTCACAGCCTTCAGCTTCTCACTGAGCTCTCTGTTTTCTTTATGCTGCGGGGGGAAGAGTCGTACGCACATGCATATCATGTGATGTGAAAAACTCCCAATGACCTCATGGTTTATCTGCTGCCCTGCTATTGGCAGATTCCAGAGTAAACAAAATATTTAGCCCATTGAGACCCGCAAAATGCTCACCTGCTCGTTGATCTTGTGCTGGAGCTGCATGATTTTGTTCTCCATTCCAACGTTGAGCTTCTTGAAGTGCTCCACGGAGCGCGCGTCCACTTTCAGCTTCTTCAGCTCCTTCTTGGCCCTCATGCGACGCACGCAGCTCTGCAGCAGCACGACGGCTGCCAGGACCTGTCTGTACCGCCGCCGGGCCAGCCAGCCTCTCACCCACTTCTGGACGATCACCGCTCTTTGCTCAAACATCATCTGTGAGAGCAGAAAGACGAAACCAAGGCAACGGCTGAATGTCAAACCTCTGTTTCAGCTGTGAGAGTGGATATGAATAATCAATAGTTGATGCTCCAGTTCATAGGAAGGGAGATGTAATTTTTCCACTGTTACCTTATAGTACTTCTTCCTGGCCACATAGGTTCTCCAGACAGACTGAATAGCGACGGCAGCAGAGCGCTGCTGCTGGTACCGCCTCCTTTGTGCCCACATTCGCATGTTGCGCTGAACAACAACAGCGGCTCGAGTTTGTCGTAGAAACTTCACGTAACTGTCAGAGAAGAAGAGACGACGTGCGGGAGTTATGTTGGAGGCGCTGCTGCTGCGCCGAAGCTGCTCGTCCTGCCGTGATTCAGCGTCTCCACTCACCAGCGTGCCTGATGACCTCGTACGTGTTTCTGAATGGTGATGGCTGAGGCCCTCATCCTCAGATACTTCTTGCGAGCCAACCAGCAGCGGATGGTTTTCTGGATGCGAACGCACGCCGCGCGCAGCTTGTCAGAACGCAGCTTCTCCAAGTAAGCCACCTGGCCGGCCCTGAAGAAGATCTTGTTTTTGCCAAACTGGTACTTTTCTCGGTCCTTGAAGCAAAACACAAAAACGCATGTGAAGGGACAGATTCTGGTGGGTTTTTCCACAGATATTTCACAGGGTCCATTTTCAATCGTTCCTTAGTACCTTTATTAGGTTTTCCAAAAGATTTTTGCAGGTCTGTTTTCTGTCAGGAAGAGCGTCTTTTTTCTTTATGAGGACCCGGTAACGGCTGAAGAACTCCTGATATGTCCACCTGCAAAAAAAAAAAAACACAAGCTGATTTATGACACTGTGCAAAAGTTTGGGGTAGGCGTGAAAGTAAGCTGCAGAGTTTATGAGCCATCTTCATTTCTCTTAATTTTATTCACCCTGCATTTTGCTAATTAAAAAAAAAACTCCTAACTTCACTAAAACAAAAGACTTTTACAAATTAATGTATCGGAGACTAATGAGCATGAAAGGAGAAAGTCTAACAGTTGCAGCTTTCCAAATAGACACACACGTAACTCAATTTTTTACAGTAAAATAGCCTCAAGCATTATTAACTATTGCTCTCTCAGCTGGATATAGTATACAATAAATCCAGCAAACAGACAAAAAAGACTAATGAGCAAAAGTCAAAGGAAGCAAGTCTGACTTGCGTTACTTCACTGAGTTCCACTGTCAAACAAGAGTTGGCAACCTCTTGTGTAAATAGACAACAGGAGGCTGATTTTTTAAATGCACATCCTGTGGGTCACTGGGTGAAGGAGAGTTACGTTTTCATCCCCCAATATTAAAATAATATTAAGCAGAAGAGGCCATATATAGACCAAAGTGATGCTATGTCCTAAATTACAAAAATGCCCATGAATACAAACTGCTCTGTTAGAATTGTCTCTGTCGTTTTTACCTCGATGGGAATCCTGCTGCTGAGATCCGGATTGTCTCCAGGATGCCGCAAGCGCGGAGCTGCTGCACAGCTCTCACTGGGTCCAGCCTGCATGTGGAACAACACACACCCAGCACGAAGGCGAGTTGACAACTGTTTTGTTTCATCTTCGCTGTGTACGACTGTGGAGGAGCAAGGAACGAAAAGAAGATGCTGCTCACGTGAATGGAGCTTTGTTGTCATTCGGTTTGATGCAGCGCACATAATGAGGCGTCGTCGCATTCAGCGTGTCCATCAGCAAATGCAGAGACTGTCGAAACTGCACCAAGAAAGCATAAAAACATTTTTTTTTTAACTAAATGCAGTTAATTTGCCATCTTGGTTAAAATATCCCTTTACCCAGCCACTCAAACTGCTGTTTAGCAAATACTATTCAATGCCAAATATCAGTTTTCGTTTGATGTGTGTTTAATCCAAAGCGACAAATCGCTCCCACCTGCAGTCCAACGGTCTTCCTGTTGTCCCTCTGAGAGGGACCGGCTCTCCCAGAGAGACCAGTTGTTTTCTTAGGGGAACTCGTTGCTTTGTCGTCATCCTCAAACAGCCTGAGCAGCAAATCAAACTGGGAAGAAAATGTTTCTTTTTCTTAGGTTTCAAGGCTTGAAGGAACACAGTGCAATGCCAGAAGAGAACAGCAGGCGGCAGTGTTTCCAGTCTGAAAATTCCTGAGTGAGCGTATTTCCTCCGATAGTTGTGTCTGAACAATTCCAGGGGAGTGTTGCCGGTGAACTTACGACAGAATTTTACTTAATAGCTCTTTGCTCGCGGCCTTTTGGGAGTGGAGAAAGACCGACCAGAAAAAAAAATTCACTGACTAGTGTCTGACTGAATTCTTCAAAGGTCAACGATTATATGCCAAAAGGTCACGGCGGGATTGATTTTACCTTGCTCTTTTTTAGCACATTTATCTGTTCCTCATTAACAGTGTCCTTGTTTTTCTCCAGGAAGCCCACACATTGGTACTCCACCTGGACAGAGAGGACACAGTCACAGAGCACTCCATGGTCAAAATCAAGTGAACGAGGACATGGCAAAGACTGGACACTGTGGTTTAAATCACGTTAAAGAAATATCACACACTTTTGTTCTAAATTTTTCAGACAAGTCATAGTAGTTGCAAACTACACTGCTGGTGAGTACATATGATTCAAATCCTCCTGCTGTTTTCAACACAGCCTGTGGGTGCTGGCTGCCGTCCCAGCACACACAGAGGAGGGGGGGGCAGCATGGTGGGTTGAGCCTCAGAGTTGCCACATGCTTTTAAACATTTGTGCAACAACAAACAATTTCCTAAGAGCGTCAATTCAAACCAACCTGTACAGGTTTGAATCCATCAGGAACAAAACTGTCACATTAAACACTCGCGTGTTTTGTTTGAGCTCAGCTACGTCCCGGAAATGTTTACTCTGGATGAGCCATACGTGAATATTTCACCTTGTCAGCAAAGTGGTGGATGATGAAAGCTTGGTTTGATAACCTGGGTTTATCAAAGTGAGCGTTCTGCTTCAGGAGGGTGTTGTAGAGTTTCTGGGCCCACGTTTCGTCAGAGCCTTTCGGCATCTGCGGAAAAAAGGAAACGCTGACACATCAGTTAGTCATCGCATTACTCATAACCTCCGAATATAGCGCGGTGGAGCCACCAGAAAGCAACACAAAGGCACTTTCAGGAGAGTCACTTCACCTTGCACTCCTCGTCCAGGAGGTCGAGGACGCCGAGCTTGGCCTCGATGAGGTTGATGCACGGCTGGTTGTCGTAGAAGTCGATGAGCGTCCAGGGGATCTCCTCCTTCATGTACTCTTCCTGTTCCAGTTTGAAGACGTGCTGTAAAGAGAGGAAGCTAATGTTGCTGCATGAGTGAAATTAGTTGTTTTGTTTTTTTTTTTTAAAAAACGGCAAAGAAAGACTCGCTGACCATGTTGAACTGCTGCTGGAGCTTCTCGTTGGCATAATTGATGCAGAACTGTTCAAAGCTGTTGATGTCAAATGTTTCAAACCTAAAGAAAAACAAGCAAAATAAACGAACAAACCTGACCCAACGGAACATAAACTGAAGAACGAGATTCATAGAAACACACCCGTAAATGTCCAGCACACCAATGAAGGAGTGTTGTTTCGCCGCAGACTGTAAGGCACCGTTTATACAGTTGACGATCCGGCCGAAGAGTCTGGCGTAGATGTGCTTGGCGAGGGCATCTCGACCGTTGACCGCGTTCACTTTGGATACAGACTTGACGTAGGTTTCCGTGGTGGTCTTGAGTTTCCTGTGACATAACCAATGAGCCATCTCTTCACAAGGTACCCCCATCAGCTCACAGAAAACCGTCAGGTGGACATTGTCTGGCTGTTGATACGCAGACAGAAAGAGGTTTATCAGATGATGGACTGCAGATCCACGACTGTAAAACCAGAGAATCTCCATTGTTTTTGTCATCGGGAGTTAGTTTGTGTTTACCAAGATGCTGCATCGGTCTGCCGACTGGTCTTTCACCTCCACGTTGCTCAGATGGAGAATAGCTGACAGAATTTGGTAGATCTCCATTTGATCGCTGTCACCAATCCCTAGAACAAAAACAAACTGAATAAGAATCAACAATCGTGTGAAAGTGGGAGAAAAACAATGCTAGTATATGCAGTCTTGACTGAAAATCAAGGACCTCTTACCCAAAAGTGAAAAAGCTCTCCGTGTGTTGCGCATTTCTTTGGCATCATCGACTCCATCGATGACTGGGCTCTGACCCTGGTTAGTGCAGTGGAAGTCTTCTGCACAGCCTTCAAACATTCAGCATAAAGACGCAATATGACTGACGACCTGGATTGAAAAGCTATCCCTTTTTTTTGTGACCACACACTATTCAAAAGGAAAGGAATCAAATCATTTAGGCACACATACCTAACTTGAAGGCTTTAAACTCTGGTAAATGTGAGGAGGCACATAGCTGGTAGAACACGTGATAATTCCTTTCTTCAGGAGCCTAAAAGTAGTTTGGAAAAAAAATCATAAAATGGCAACAAAATGATGCAAACTTCATTCTTCTTCTCTACGTTGAACAAAACCATCACATTTTATATTTAAATATCCAAGAGTGACTGAATAAAGAAGCGTCAGTCTTTAAGAGCAGAACAAGTAGAGAGTTTAAGATGTTTGCTGCTAAGAGACACATGTCAAATCCTACATGACCACATTTAAGTGTTGTAAATCAATTAACCGTGAAGAAACATGCAGAGGACCGACGAATCAGAGGAGCCACATTCAGACACTGAGTGCAGTCACCTAAAGGCATGCGCGTCAAATCGATAGAGATGAAATTTACCTGAAACACAACTCTGGACTTTTCCAGTAAGTACGTTCTCATGTTGGCCCCAATGATAGTGTTGTGCCTGTCGAACCCAATCTGTATGTACTTCCCAAAGCGGCTGCTGTTGTCGTTTCTCGTCGTCTTGGCGTTTCCCAGAGCCTAAACCGAAGACACAAACACGCTCGGGTGTCTCAGGAACACCGTCCACGCTGGACTTGTCTCATCTCCCTTTGCGGCGCCGAGCGTTACCTCCATGATCGGATTGGACGCGAGAACTCGCTCCTCCACGTTGGCCTCGCCCGCCGAGCAGCTGACCGTGGCGAAGTAGCGCATGGCGTACTTGGCGGAGACGGTTTTTCCGGCCCCGGACTCCCCACTCACGATGATGGACTGATTCTTTTCATCTCTGCATGAATACAAGAGAGCACGAGGACCAGGAAAGACGAAAAAAAATGTATTTGTCAGAGTCAGCGTGAAAAGAATGATCATTTAAGCTGCTGTGATTAGTGAAACTAAATCTGTATTAGGGTTTAAGAACCTGGCCATCTGCTTGTACGCCTCCTCTGCCACTGCAAAGATATGGGGGTCCATGTCCCCCATGTTCTGCCCACTGTAGGCATTGATGATGTCAGCCTCATAGATGGGCAGGCTCTCATAAGGGTTGATGGCAACCAAAACAATGCCTGAAGTCCACAAGAGGATAAAATCAGTGTCAAGCAAGACATCACAAAATTATAAGCTGCACAGTTGAATCGAATTAACAATAAATCTTTAACGTCATCATTCTGTGTGAATTGTCGATAACGACTGCTTGTTGCATTCAGTCTTGTGTCCCTTTAAAGCCAGCGTGCAGCACGACAATCAGCATAACAGATGAGATAATGTCAGCGTGTTCAGTGAGCAGCATTCCAAAGTCTACAGTGACGGCGATAGTGTGAGTCAAAGGAGCTCATTACCGCAGTATGTGTAAATCAGCTTGGAGTCAATAAAGCGCACTTTAAGGTTGTGGAGCACCGCTGGCTCGTGGAGGTAGCTGAGGGACGTGAGGTCATTTTCCCCAACCAGGATATTGGGGTTCCTGAGCGGCGGCAGGTCATTGGTTTTGGGGTCAATTTTGTGCTCCACTTCCTGTAAAAGATAAGAAAGGTAATGGATTTAATTCTCATGGAAAAGGACTGATTTAACGCGAGAAAAACCCAATTTGAGAAAATACCCGATAGATGCGCTTTAAATGGACTTTAGTACAGGTGCGTCGCACGATACAGCCTCATCTCATCACCAACACATTGAGAAAAACAGCAATAATTACAGATCTACACAAGCTATGAATCAAAACGAATGAACTAACATCATAAAAAATCTCAAAAAAATTTCTAATTGATAGGTTTGGAAATAAATCACATTGCAGGGTCTCTCTTTAAGTCAAAGTGGTGTTCTGTGAAAAAATTTAAACCACATTGTTTTCGCAGCCTATAGGAGGAGAAAAGCCAATTCTTAATCACATTTAAATTACATATTGGGTGTAAATGCAATAAATGAAAGGCTCAATGTTTCATCAGGATGTCAATGTAAATTTTTCAATATAGATATTATGTTCAGATGTGTATGAAGGAAAACTTTACAGTGCAAGATGGATCAGGGGTTTTGTGGCCTGACAGAGATTCACCCTTTCACATGTTGCTGGTCCATTTGTTCCAACAGACTGCGCAACAACAGAAAAAAAGTTTCCTTTTTCCCAATGTGGGCATACTTTTTTTTTTATATCGACAGTGTGAATAGAGCCCAAAATGTCAAGAAAACAGAAAAATGTTTCAAACTCAACCTGCAGCCTCTGCTTGGCCTGTTCCTGTCTGTAGTGATTCCAGTTTGGCCTTACTTCCAAAGCTGCTGTGCATGTCCAAACTCGACATCCCAGCTGCTGCAGCAGCAGAAGGAGGAGCAGGAGCAGTGAACTTAAAATTTTGCAGCCATTTCTTCTGACTTTGTTGGATAAACTTTTCAGAGCGATCCAAACAGATGAGCGTTTGTCTTACCCGAGAAACATATTTGCAAATCGCACAGCAGTCTTTAATAGCCAAGCACCAGCCCGTGGAAATGTATGAAGCTGTGTTGTCTGCGCTCTTGCAGAAAAATGTGAGCATGGCTCTGTGACAGAACATCACACACCCATTTCCATCCCAGCGCTCCTGCGGCTTGGTGACTGTGTGTGTGGTGTGGGGGCGCTCAGGGGGTCTCACCGTGCCATCCTCCAGCTGCAGGGACAGCGTCCGGTCGCCGGGGGAGTAATCTTTGACAAGCTCCGCTGACTTCCACACTTCTTCTGCATCTGGGAGCCATACACGGGCATACTGATGGACAGCACAGTTGGGGTGGGGGGTGGGGGTGGAAGAGTCAGAGCCGGGACGCGGGGGCTCAAAGCACGGCAGAGGAGCAGTGACGCGGCACGGTGGATACGAGGTTAGCAGACGGTGGTCATGCGTGTAATGCGAATGGATACGGATTGTTTAGGTGTCAGATTAGAGGAAAAAGTTACAAGAATCTTTGAGAAACGAAGAAAAACTGTTCGAATGCAACATAGAAAGAACTAAAAGTGTTAAGAAAATTAAGCTGAAAACAAGGTAAGTCACTTTAGCCGGGGAGAAAGAGACCGTTGAATGGGTGAGATAACGGGTGCAGCCGGAGTAACGCAGCTTCCTACCTTGGAGTAAAGTTCAGACGCTGCCATGACTTCAGCTTCTCTAGCGAGCCTTCAGAGTGCAGCGCTGCCCGCACACACCAACATTTTCTGAGAAAACTCCTCAACTTTCCAGGGCTGCTCCCCTCAAGTGTGTGTGTGTGTGAGAGAGAGAGAGGGAGAGACCGAGAGAAAGACAGTGTGAGCTCTCCAGAAGAGGGCTCACTCACACTGTTGCCAACTGGCTGCGCGTGCCCCGACACGCTCTGAGCTCGTATGTCTGGCGGGTGCCCCCCAGCGGCCGACACGCTCATTGCACACAGAGTCGAACCTGAGGACGAGGGTCTAACATTGGTTATAATTTCTGGATTTATTTACGCTGATAATAATAATTCGAACAAAACAAAGTTGGCCGGAATATTTTTTAAGAGTGATTTTCATTTTAACCTCAACAACTCAGCTTTGTCTCCATCATTCAAAGCTGGATGTTAGAGAAAACTCTTCAGTTTGGTGGCATCACACAAACTGCAGTCAGGTTGGGAATGTTCCTCTTATTCAAAAAATTGTATTGGAATCTTTAATATTTGTATTTAACAAAACAACTACTACTTTAACATCACAGGTGTACACTAATGTCATCTCCACTCACAAGTTCACTCATCTTTCCATATCATGATGTCTTCATCTGTGCAGTCGGAGTTAATTATTCATCTATTTTCTTGTCCTTGTTATTTGAGA
>JASSRZ010000080.1:14174990-14189878 GCA_032164315.1 Malacoctenus gilli
GCCTTCAGTTTGGCCTCTTCTGCTTTTTCTGGGCTGATTACTTTGTCCTCAGCTTCCTGTTGAGAGAGAGAGAGAGCGCGAGAGAGAGCGCAGAGTGAATGGATGTGAAATTTTCCACTCGGCTACTCCTTCGGATGTTCAACTAGATTTCCCCAAAACTACACAAAACGGACTATTTAAAGACCCACAAATGCAAAACTGCAACTAATGTGTTAGCACAATATTCAAAGGCCTCTAAAAGGCAAGTTGATGATGGCGTTAACATGAATATTTCGGTTAAACTTTTAAAAGATTGATCGGCTCTCCATCTTTGGACATGTAACCATGCCAGCCCTCCCGGAGCTTCTCGAACGGAAGAGTTCAACTTTATCGACAACGACAGAATTGTTCAGGCTAATTATTGATCGGACGATCGTTGAGGACATCACTCAGGGTTAGCCGCTGGCTAACTAGCTGGGTGTTAGCCGACAGCTAATGTGCAGGTTCCCGTGCTAGCAGCGGTTAATCAGCGGCAGTGCCGCTTGACGCTGCGGTTCCGATGTTACGTTGTACCTGCTGTTCGTCCGAAGGCCTCGTGTCTTCAACTTCCTCGGACATTGCTGCGCTGAATCCGCTGGGAGAGAGGAATCCGTGAATGTAGCAGGACGCGCCGGAGGAGTAAACGCAGCGACGAGCAGGCGGGCAGCAGAAGACTGTGTAGCAACAGGCCCGGTAAATCGATGCCAGAGACGAGGATCGTTGGGCGCAAAGATCATCACAAGGGGGCAGGTGCCCTCAGACAAATAATAATCCCCTAATTTGTGTAACACCAATTTTTAAACAATATTTGGGATACATGGGCGGTTATTTTCTTTAATTTTAATTGAAGCAATGCAACATTTTGCAAACCCTTTAGCAGAAAGGATTATTTGTGACAATACAGTTCTGCAAGTCAGGACTGACTTGTCACCCTATTCATCCTATACACTGCTTTATAGACGTATGATATTTCAACACAATGACTTTGTAGGCAGGATGCCAACGTGAAGAAAACCAGTTTACACACACCACACACCTATGGGGGGACAATGTGAAAATGCACATGGCTGCAATCTTTAATGAATATTACTGTTTTTGTAACAAGACATCTGTCATAAGATGTGCTTTTATTGTGCAAAGCAGAGGTTCTTTCTCTGCAGCATGGAAAAGAGCAAACAACTGACTCATCTTCTAAAACACACCCATAGATCATCCAAATTAGGGAGTTTATCGACAGAAAATAGACCAAGATTATTTTGTAATGAGATAATTATGTCACAAAAAAGACACATATTCCCACAAAATGATGTTTATTAAAGTTGTTAACTTTTTAACCTCCAATACATAATGTTATGCAATACGGTGGAGTGGTTTCTATTCAGCCACAAATGCTAGTTACAAAAAAAAAAAAAAAATCATGCTGTTAAATACATCTGCTTTAACTGAACGCTTCTGTTGAGTTGATCTTTCGAGTCTTTTCTTGCAAATTTAATAAAAGTCTGAGCGTGTTCATTTGCCTTTTGGAGACTAAATCCAAACACGAGTCCAAAATAAGAGGGACGAAGCACTCTTGCTGAATGACACAAAAGAAAAAAACTTCTCAGGAATAAGTTTAAAGTTCTTCCTCCCCCATGTCCACATCTTCTTGTAGCTTCTGCACCATTTTGTCTTCCAGCTGCTTGGCCTTTCCTGTAAAAACACACAAGAAAAAAAAAAAAAGACAAAAAAATGCTAAATTTAGCAGGTCGTGTCAGATATTCATGATCTCTTTCAGAGCATCTTTTGCTTTACAAGTATTTGTTGTTAGAAGGAAAAATCTCTATTTAAGCTTGTGTTTTCATTTCCATGTCCAGATCTACGTCCTCCTTGCATAAGTCATACGTGGCAGCAGGATGTCCCATCATACCATTTGAAGATGCATAATATTTTTTGAGTGATGACACAAACAACACATGTCTTACCTGCATGTGGCGCTTTGATGAGGTGAATATTTTTCTTGACTTCGTTGATGGCTTCCTCTTTCTCCAGTTCTTTGCCTTTCCTTAATCTAAATGATACGTTTAAAACATTATTGTATGAACAATTTACAAGTTCTTTAAGTGTTTTAGAAGTGGCTGAAAAGAAAGATTAAATTCAAGTAGAGGACAATAAAGTCGCTGCTCACCTGTTCATGATAAATCTTGCCTGTCGTTTCTGTTTGATCTCCTCCACCCTCTTCATTGCTTCCACTGTTAACATTCACAGGTAATCATTAAAATGCAGCCTCTTCAAACAAGTAAATGAGCTTTCAAGAGGTAAACATGTTCATTACCTGTCTTCTCCCATATTTCTCTGCTGTACTTAACAGGCATATTTCTGCGTTTTTCAAACTCCAGAGAGTTATCCTGAAAAAACAGCCACAGTCACATCAGGAAAAGTAAAAAGGTTTTCATAAGTGGAAACTGTAGCTCACAGATAAGCAGCTCACCACTGTCAACTCTTTCCCTGAGGCCTTCCTGAATGCCTTGGTCCATCTGGTCTTTCTTGGGTTTCGCTTCTTCTTGAAATTCTTGTGGCATTTTGATCGGCAGAATCTGAATGACTGAACGGAGACAGGAAAGAAAAAATGAATGAATCCCTTTAGTCGAACACAACGAAAAACATTGATGGACCTACAGGCAGCACGGCGCAACCACTCTGCAGTATAATCTTACGACACAGGCTTGTCAAATTAAAACCTTTTTACTCATATTTATAAATCACACAGGATTTCCACATAAAAGGTAGAACTTTAGATGCTGGTGTCCATAAACATTTAAGTTTATCCACTAGAGGGCAGAAAAACCTGTTAATTCCCAGAAGTAAAACGTAATACTCCTGCCGTTAAAAAGGACATCCATCTGTTCCGCTAAAACCTGAAGCTACATTTGAACATATTTATCGTGGGACCTGGATGTACGTTATCTGTTGTGCACCACAACAAGACAAATTACCAGAGATGAATTATCGATAATCTTTAACTAAATACAATTCAAAATCAAAGCCTCTTTAAACAGCAGGATGCTTAGCAATAAACCAGTAAACGTCACGCAGATATTGAAAACAGAGAAGTAAAAATGGTTTGTTTTTTTTTTTACATGTAAAGGTTAATATATCGCTCTGACATCTCCCTATTTACGCACAGTGACACTAGGAGGTGCTGTTACTCCATCAGCCTCCGCCGAGGCCCACGAAGCTGGTGTCAGAAAACTTGGAACAATCTGATCCTTAACAAGACTGACGAAGGGGAGCGGAAAAACTTAACGATAATAAATGAATAGTGTGACAAAGCACAGTGTAGTTCCCTTCAATGTGAACAACTCATAGCGGGGTTATTTCCTGATATTTCTGTGTCCCACCCACGTGAGGGAATCCAGCACGCTCCGTTAGCATTAGCCAGCCTGCTATCGACACATCATTGACAGTAAAATATGAGACACAACGGATACCAAGGAGTCTGGAGGCAATAAAGGGACAACGTACCTTACAGTCGTTCCGTACAAACATCACCCCGTGTCCGGGGTACACCGGCCCCGAACAAAAATAACATTTTTCTATGCGCATTTTCACCGCACAGATGCTGCGTGTAGCAGCTGACAACAACAAGACCGAGGCAAGGACTCTTCTTCGTTTTTCCACTGAACGGCAACCGTAGATCTGCTGCCCCCTGCTGGATCTGCTGCTACACGAAAAGAACCTACCTTGCACCAGCCAATGTCAAGTCAGAGCCAACGTTTTCTTGTATGTCAATAATGTATCAACTAACCTAAAAACAACGGAAATTTATGTAATTTCAAATGATGATCAAAGAAAAATTTTAAAAAATGCTGTTTCCTCATCTCTCATCCTTACAGAACCTTGTTTTTTGTTTGGTTTTTAATGTCTGTGTTAGGCGAAATCGATAAGTGTGGTGCCAACAGTTTCTGCTTAATTTTATCACAGCCCTGGAAACTGGAAAGGTGAATGTCAAATGTCAATTCTGAATAAACTTATCGTCATGTTCTTCTTACAGTTCTAGTTATGGTAAAACCTCTGCAGACACTTGCACTGCATTTGAGAGAAAAAAAACTGCACTTAAGTGCTGCTAGACTGATTATTTAAACGTGAAATGATCTCCTAAATAAAAAGTCTGATAAGAGTCCCACTGATTAAGATTTCAAAAAGCAGGTAAAAGTATTGAACGCTGCAAATCTTTCTCATAAATAGGTTGTGAAACAATGACATTTTTAAAGTCGAGATAAATCAAGCCGTTCATTCACACAAGCATCCCCATTCACTCAAAGAAACCAAGGCCAACAGAAAATGTATTTTTTCCAAGAACAATTTTATTATCTAGTATTTGCGATCATCTTGAGAGTATCAAAAAAATCTGTTGCAACATTTCAACACATAAAATAATTTGCTCTGTTGCTCACTTTGGAATTAAGGGTATTTTGGTATTCAAAAGCAGAAATATCATAAAACCATAACTTAAATATAAACAGGAAAATCTACACTCTAAATCTACATTTAAAAACCTGAGTCAAGTCAGCAAAATCACTGGTGGCTTCCAAATTATTCTTCCATATCATTGCATGACAGACAAAGTTCGAATTGGGAAACTAGCCATGTTATTGGAACTGTCACATTCAATTGGGAAAAAAACCTTTTTCTTCACAACATTATGCTAAAAAAGGGACGATCTAAATTCAAATGTACCAATAATGCGTAATTCAGTGAAATTTCAAGGTGGTAAAAAGACAGCAGATCCGGTTTTGACATCTCAAGCTTAAACAAAAGAACTATGTAAAAATGCCTTTCTAGTACTCAAACCCAGTGGAAATCAAATCACATTTAAATGCAAAAAAATGTTCATAATGTAAATGAGAACCAAAGAAAATCACTAGATAACAGGGACTTCAAGCTTCTTTGGTTAGGATAATTTGTATTACAAAAGGTATAAAATTTGATGATTATGTTGCTCTTCACACATTGGGTTTTCTATTATGATAGTCAGAATCCTTCATTGTCACACCTAGACAGAGAAAAGACCGTGGAGAGAGAGAGAGAACGACAATTCCTCCCCACTGCTGCTGTTTGTGAGAGGCGGCAGGCGACGGCGTTCGTTGCCTGCCGCTGGCAGGACACACTGGATCTTTGGTCTTGTGTCATCGCACCAAGGATCAACTGAGTATAAAAAGCCATACCCATCTGAGGAAGCAGACAACTCTTTGGATAATAGCATCGGCGTCACCGCTGCGCTTAGCAAGGGTCGAAAAGGCAAGTGGAACACGAGTCGAGGACACTCGCGCTAAAGCTTTCACCAGAATAAAGCGTTGCTAAATTTAAACACTGAGGAAACCAGCAGTTTGTAGAGAAATTTACATCATTGGCAAAGAACAATATTTTGGCAAAACACACCCTCAACGTACACCCACTATACTTTTGGTTGCTTTAGAATATCTTTGTGTAAAACTCTTTGGGTACAGTTTCTTCCTGTCTTTGGATCTCATCATCTTTAAGCCCTTTTCCACATTAAGGCCATGTTAAAGCTTTGCGTTTAGTGCACTGAAAATGTCAAACATCAGTGTGTGTTTGATAAAGCTCAGAGGAGTTTGACAGAATCTAATGCACTTGTCATCTTCACAACATACACCATTCAAGACAAGACAAACAGGGTGAAAGGATTAAAAAAAAAAAGCTCTTTTCAGCTGCGAGAACGGAAAGTAGAAAAGAAACGCTGGAAACAGACATAACGACACAACGAAGCGTTCTCACTTTGTCCCCTGAGTCTGAGGTAATACTGCACAAAAGGAGGTGAGGAGGAGGTAGTCATGTCGGTAAGGAACAGGACTGCTGAGGTAGGTCATCAAACGGGGCTCGACTACACCCTCCGCTCCAGTGGAACGTAATTAAATACAATGGAAATAAGCATCACAGTATATTCCTGACATTCTTTTGACATTCATCATGGGTGAGCTTTGGTTTAGGACAGACAACTCCAAGCGCAGACAAACAGGTAGAAAGTTGTTAAAAAAAAAAATCAAACGGTTGTAGGAAACATTCATACAAAATCCTGAGGTAAGTCCGAAGCGATTGCACCATTTCCTCCTTCGCAGCAGCGAGTTTTCCCGATCCTCTCGGGGACAAAAAAAAACCACCCCAGAGGCTACACCCGGGAAGCGGACGAGGTAGAAGCGGCGTCGCTCCGGCCGCTGGGGAGCAGGCACAGGCCGGGCGGTGTCAGCAGCTGGCTGCTTGGGAGGCGTGGAGGGCAGGATGAGCGCCCTCCGAGGTGCTGCAGAGCCAGGGGGCATCAGGGGCGGAGTGATGGGAGGTGGGGCTCAGCGTCTCCTCGCGTTCGATTTGGAAAGACTGCTTGAGCCCCGCGGCGGGGGCGCCGTCGTCCTCCGTGCCGAAGGACTCGGGCCGGGAGCTTCGCTGTGTCGACGGGTTGCTCATCTCCTCGTTGCTCTCTTCGTTGGAATAATGTCCGGAGTCGCCCGTCTCCTGGCTGCCCTCGCTGGTGTGGGAGCTCTCCGAGTGATGAGGTCCGTAGATGATCTCTCTGGACGAGGGCGGCAGCGGTGCCGAGCCGGGACGCTCCTCGTACCTCAGGACAGTTTTGCCGGTCTCGTACAGCCTGGCGCGTGTTTCACCCTGAGGAGGAATGAGAGGATTAGAGTGAGATAATCATAGGAGTGTGGGGGGGGGGGGCAGATAAAACAACAACACTCACATCGCTGTCAGCTGGATTTCTGACATCCTTCTTGAAAATGAGCCACTTCTTGCTGTGACCGCCTGGACCACCGCTATCAATGACTATTTTAGATCCACTCTGTAAAAATGACAAGAACGCGAGAGACTTTGTTCACTGAGCAGAAATCCTTGAGCTGACCTGCAGTGATTATTCAGTCTGATATGTTTGTCTCACCTGAGCATCCAAGAAGTGATCGCTGATCATCGGCACGAGAGCCTCCACGTTCTCGATGTGGCGCTCACCGGGCAGGGACAGGCCAGCGCGCGGACCCTCGGAGACTCCCAGAGCCATGACTTTCGGACCCGAGGACTTTCTGTTATTCGCGCAGAGATGAAAAGAATGTTAGAAATCCACTCCTTATGTTTCATCACATGACTGAAGACTGTTTGACTGTTTGGATCAGTACCTTGGTCTTCCTTTGCTGATCAAGATCAAGGCACACATGACAATACAGGCCAGAGCAATGCTCACACCTACAATGATCCCTGTCATAGACCTTTGGTCTATGTGGTAGAGACCATCAGAGTACACTGAAAGAAAACGCACACAAAGACACACAGTGTGAGCAACAATGAAGCAACACAATGACTTTCAGACAGCAGCCACAGAGGGCTGCAGGTAATACAGCTTCAAATTTGTCACCATTTTTGCAGTTGCAAGACTTGACAAACTCCCATAATTCTCCACGCTGCACTGTTTCATGCTGCTGACCTGTTGTTTCAGTGAAGCTGTCGGAGTGCCGGGGGTTTTTGCTTCGGTGGGTGTTGCCACGTCTCAGCGCCAGTTCGACAATGCCAGAGAACGGCCCGTCGCCCACCCGGTTGGACGCAGCGATCTTCACCAGGTAGACGTTGCCCGGCTCCAGCTTCTCCAGCAGAGCCATGGTGTGAGTTCCTATCGACGGCAGCAGAGCAACGAAATATGGAAACTGAGACGGAAGCATCGAAACTGCTCGAACAGAATGGAACAAATTATGATGGCTGTCATAGAATTCATAAAAACTGCTGCGAGGCACCTAAAGTTCATGTTTTTAATCACTTCTCGATCGTTGATTGTAAGGAGGCGAGCAGCTCACCTTCTCTCTGAATCTTCTGCCAGCGTCCGTCCACCCAGGCCTTCTGCGTGGCGTACAGGATGGTGTAGTGCGTGACCACGACGTTGGGCTCCGTCGGCTCCCTCCAGGACACCAGCGCAGTATCGTCCTCGATCAGAGTCACTCGCACGCCTTCAGGTGGTTGGCTGGGTGCTGGACACAGAGACACCACGGGCACATCAAACAACTTGTCTTTAGAAAAGAAAAAGGCCACGAAAACAACGCAAACACGACCCGACGAGAGGATCCAGCGAAGTTACCTGCTGGCATGGTCTGGTGGTAAACAACTGAGCTCCAGGGACTCGACATCTGGTCCACATGAAGGCGCACCACAAACTCGTAGCGTGTGTTTGGAGACAATTTCTGAAGCGTCACACTCTGCTTGGTCCTGTGGAAAAACAATATTCTTACATTACAAAAGGTCGGCAGGCAAACTCCGAGCACACAAATCATGAAGCGGCATGAAAAACAGCACCGAAGTGCCACAAGAAGAAAGACCTCGATTTATTTCTTTACTCTGGGATAGATTTTTTTTTGTGTTACTGTTGCTCACGTTTGGAGGTAGCGGATTGCGGAGGCATTGTGTGTGCCCACAGGAGTGCAGCGGACAGTGAAGCTGACGGTCTTTCCAGGGGGGAAAGGAGGACGGCTCCAGCGCAGGGTCACTGTTGAGGAGTTGCTTGCCAGCACCGTCACTTGATGTGGAGCCGGTGGTGCTGCTGCCAGCTGGTCTCTGGCCGCTAACAAAAAAAAAAAGCACATTTTTATCGGATTTGGTTCGATGTTTGTCTCCCATGACGAGCAAGCAATAAGAAAAAAACAGCCGTGTACTTACAAACACATCCTGGCGTACTGATGGTTTGGTCTGTCTGATAACCGTCTCCCATTTTACCAACGGCCAGAATTTTGACATGGTACTTTCTTCTTGGATCTGGAACACAAAATAATCAATAATGAGTCATTTCCCTCAAAAACAGACTCCCCAAAATGACATTTGAAGAATCGAACGGGGCAGCTTTTGTCCAACGAAGGCTCCAATAACGTAAAAGCCGGAGGGGGATGACAAATCGAGGAGGACCTTTTTTTTTTAAAAAAAAAAAAAGAGGCAGACATGTGGGCAATTAGCTGTAGGAGGAAGGGGGGGGGCGTTTGCAGGTCATCACCGGCCTCCCCCCACGAACGGACAATGCCTGGCCTCCTGAGTCACCCCAACGGCTCATTCATCATGCGTTGTCGAGTGTGAGTCGCATGAGAAAGATCAACCAGCTCTCGGTCTGAGTAAAATGTGGTGACATGATCAATAAGCCGCATGAAAATGATCACACAGGGATGTTGACTTTTCCCGCTGTGCAAAGCCCACAAAGGTTTTACAACTAATAAAGCCGCCTTGATACAAGGGAGCGCTTTACAAGGCAATACTACAAGCATGAATATGAGTGTGGAGGGTTATGAAAGGTTTGTTTTAATATTCGTGTCTTATTCTCAATGAATTCTGAGGTTGTATCCAGAATAAACAGAGAGACATAAAACTATCTACTTTGTTTCAGTGAAAAAGGGGGAGGACTCTGTTTTTCAGTTGGAAAACTCAGATTGCCTCAGACTCTAAATCAGGGTGGTTTTCGGGAGTGTTAGGGTTTGTTTTATGCCTCCAGTGTGAAAGGTCAGCCTTTGGGTATTGACCAGTGAAGGCGGTGTGTCCAGGCCTGCTGTGGGGGCTGGGCCCAGGGGCAGCGTTCAGCTGCTGGGAGCCGAGGCCCATGGGACTCAGGGGGGGTGTTTGACTGAGGTCACAGGTCAGGCCAAGATAGAACAGAAAGAATCTGGGTGCAGAACAGCGTGAGAGGGGCGGGCGGACGGGCCCCTTTTGTTGCCCCGTCCACGTTTGTTCCTGCTGCTCTTGTGCTTTAAACTTAAACTTGGACCTCCAAAACCC
Source organism: Malacoctenus gilli (assembly GCA_032164315.1). Taxonomy (NCBI): domain Eukaryota; kingdom Metazoa; phylum Chordata; class Actinopteri; order Blenniiformes; family Labrisomidae; genus Malacoctenus; species Malacoctenus gilli. The sequence goes on from JASSRZ010000080.1 coordinate 14,184,792, forward strand.
GATTCCAAAACAGAGTCCGGCAGCAGCAGTGGTATTGGGCTGCCTGAAAGCTGTGATTAGACAGAAACTCACAGAACAGGAGACTTTCTGTCAAGTTTTAACCTCTGCTACTTTTGAAAATCAACCTATTTCAGCTCAGATGATCTCATGGAGAGAAAACCAAGCTTTGGTTCCACACAGATCTGAATTGTTGACAGAATAGAGGTCTCTGGCCCTCTTTCATATTGCATCCATGTGACATTAACATCGATAGCTGTGGTTTATTTGCATAAACAGCCCAGCTGACCAGTGGGGGCAGGGTCCTAATCTAAGTCTGCTGTCTCACGGTTCGAGGTCAGTGGCTTGGTCCGGCTCGGTCCCATCCCAGGGGTTTTTGTCTGGGAGCTTCAGTGTCCAGCGAAAGGTGGGGGAAGTGGCCGGGGTCCTACAGGGCAGGTCTGGCCGTGGACGCCACACAATAACCAGGCATAATTATGCAAGCCTCGGGATGGGAAACGGCGGTGGGAGGGACATCTGGACTCTGACCTCTAACCCCCGGGAGCCTGATCTCACACAATACAACGGCCAGACTGGGGAGGGCTGCTGCTTAGACAAGAGGGGTCAGCCCATATTGATTAGGACAGAGGGTGGAGATGCAAATGCACCACCCAACTGCCCACTGAATTAAATTGGTCGATGCAAAGGAGAGCGGTCAGGACCAAATCTCCAAACCAGATGATGAATAGGCACCAAAAAAAGTGTCCAGCCTCTCCTGTCACCACTCACCAAGGCCACTGATGGTGTGGGTGTAGGCCTGGGCCTGCAGCTGGATGGTGGGCTGCTCCGGTTGGCCCTCCTCGTGGTAACACAGTCGGAAGCCCTGAACAGCCACCGAGTCGGAGGCGGTTTGCCAACGAGCCACGATGGAGGTGCAGTTTAGTGGCTCCAGCTGAAGCAGAGGAGCTGAAGGCACTGAGGACACACAGAAGACACATTGGATCAATTCACAGAATCACTGAGCACAAAAGAAAACCTATCAACAAAACCACTTCAGTTAGTGTTTTAAAGCAGATTTAAATGGTGATCATTCAGATTAGAAATGCAGGTTTGACAGCTTTTAAATATAAACTTTACTTTATTCTTATAAGCTGAAATCAATACTTTGCTGTCAATTCAATAAAACAGCGCTAACACGCAAAATCTATACCTGAACTTTTCAAATAGCAAAGTCAGATTCAGCCTTGGTGGACAAACAACCTCCCCCAACGGAGCGGGGCCATGAAAAACAGGCTATTCTTTCCCCCACATAGACGCCTGAGGCCCTCTCTCTTTATGACCCGTGACCGAGGCCACTCTAACATCACTGACAGCGGAGGGCAAAGGTTTCTGGGTAACCAACACAAAGACTGTGGGACAATGCTGCGAGAGCAAACTCCAGTCCGAGCCCAGCCGCTCCACATGAACTCTAGTCATCCTTCTTCGACTGAAGGAGCAAAACTGAGACATGACAACAACAATAGCTAAAGAGGGGTCGAATTCAACTCCGACTTTCCGCACTGTTTCCGCAAATTTGTGCATCTCAGTCTGCTGAAAATTTCTGCATCAACAGCAGACTGCTTCATGAGTTTGAGGGAATTTGGTGAAATTTAATACCGACGAATGAGAGCATCCTAATTGCATTTGAGTAGCTGCAGCAGACTTACCTTTGTTGCTGGTGGTCTTAGGTGTTCGGTGTGATGTCCACGCTGAAGGCTCGCACCAGCCCACGCGTGTGGCTGCGGCCATCCGCAGCAGGTAGATGGTGTCGGGCTGCAGGCCCTCCAGGAGGTAGTCGGTACTGTTCTGCGGCAGCTCCACGGACACCACCGTGCTGTCGGCGGCGGTGCGGTAGGAGAGTCTGTACGCAGACACCCGGCCACGGCTCAGCTTGGCTGGCAGAGGCTGCCAGCTCACCTGGATGTCGGCGGGGCTGTGGCTGGTCAGGCTGAGCTCTGGGGTGCGGAGAGGCACTGCAGGAAGAAAAATTGCAAGACCACAATGTGACCCTGAACTCCTGCGGATTAAACTGCCGGCAAAAATCACAACTGCAGAAGATGCCAATAACCACACCACGACTTCCTCCTGTCTGATTGAGCCCTGTGCACACACACATCACTTGTGTGCATGCTGGCTTAACTACCGGGGTGATTTATTGCAAGGAATGCTGGGAGTCATTGCCGTGCTTACCATCCTCCAGGGTGTGTTGACTGACTTGGTCTGACATGCGGCTGGCTCCCATTGGCATATAAGCCACGATATAAAAGCTGTAGTTGCGAGCTGGCTCAAGGTCATCGATGATATAACTTGTTGTGTCGTTGCCAATGACAACTTGGTATTCCTCGTTGTTCAGGCCTGAAGTGCAACAAATCAGAAAGGTTGAGAGATGATGAGAGTCGTACGAAGCCACACGTTTCACTAACAGTCAACGTTTCACCAGGATGCTAAAAGTTCCTTTTCTTACTTCTTCTCGAAAGGTGCAATCAAATAATTTTTTTAAGAAAAAAAAAACCTTAAAGAAAACACAAAAAAGCTCATTTTAGTGCTTGAATTGAAATGTAATCTTTCCAATAGTTGTTTGCCACACCACAAGACTTTCAGACTGGTGAGCTGTCCCTTTAACTGCAAGTGGAATGAGCCCAGGACTGGACAATGGGCCGACTAAGCCCGTTGTTATTTAAGCAAAGTCCTCCTTGACCTCTGCTCTGTGCAGCGAGAGCAGATGGCCTGCAAGGAAAGTGGATCACATGTGAGAGAGTGACGTAGGCTACTGTGGTTAACCATCAGCCCGTCTCCGCTCACTCCTCCGTCCTCTTGAGGTTCAGGGCTGCGCAAAGCCAAGCCTATCTGAGAGAAGAAACCAAGTGAACCACGCTTGTTGTTTCGCTCACCTTCAGCCTTCATGTAATGGATGGAGTAGGCGATGACTTTGTCGGCGTTGTACAGCGGTCTTTCCCAGGCCAGCAGGATGGCGGAGCTCGAGATGGTTTCGGCGTGGATGTTTCTGGGGGCGCTGGGTCGGTCCTCGGACATGACCACGATAAGGCGAGCCACCGACAGCACAGAGCCCTGCTCGTTCTCTGCCACGCACTGATAGATGGCATCGTCCTCGGGGATGATCTGGGTGATGACCAGTTTACTGTGAAACAATAAAGAGAAGAAAAATCAGAAATTAGGGCAAAGGAGGAGCAGCATCGCGGCATCTTTATTTGCCGGCTAACTCGTCATCAGTGCTGCCACGACTCCTGTCAGAAAATACCTGTTGTACATCTTGATCCTCCCATTCAGGTGCACTTCCTCTCCATTCTTCAGCCAGCTGATGCGTGGGGGGGGCACGCCCTCTGCTTGGCACATGAACCTGGCAGTGCCGGCTCTGGGACGGGTCTGACTCTCGGGCTTCTCCACAATGGTTGGTGGCACTGACAGATGACAGTTAGAGAGCCAGGATGAGAATATTGTTACCAACCGGTAAAACGGGCAACTGCCGTTACTGTATCGAGACGCGACAGACGCAGGACGGAAGATGTAGCCTGCGCCACGACGAGAAGAGCGTCCGCAGTACCGAGAACCGTGAGGTTGGCTCCAGCGGTGGTGTGGTTCCTGGTTCCGGGGGTGGTGGCCCTGCAGACGTAGACTCCGCTGTGCTTGGAACTGGCATCGGTGATCACCAGGTTCCCGTTGCCCAGCACTTTGGCGTTGTACACGTCGATGGGTTTACTGTCGGCGCGGCTCCAGGAGACGATCGGCCAGGGGTTGCCCGTGGCCACGCACTCCATCACCACAGTCTGGTGAAGGGAAACTGTCACGTTTTGAGGCCCGGCGATGATTCTGGGCCTCTGACGGAGTTTAGGGCCTGCATCTTCTTCACGAGAGAGAAAAAAAAAACATGCAATAAATCAGCTTCACGTGTAACATAACTATTAATGCTCAGCTTCAAAGCTTCAAGTGCTGTACCTTGATTGACTGTCAGTGTGGCTGATCTACTTTTCAACCGGCTACCGATGTTCGTTGCCACACACCGATACTGTCCAGCATCTTCCGGTTGTACGTTGTAGATCTGAAGAACTCCATTAGGCAGAACCGTTAATCTGAGGACACACAAGTGGGAGTTGACATTCGGCTCAAACTCATGTGTATATTTGGACATAAATAGAGCTTTGGATCTACAACTACGGCTGGAATGACTCTGGGTGTCAGTGGGCACCTGTCCGTGTGGAGGGGCAGCGTGCTTTGGTTAAGCTCCCAGGTGATGGTGGCAGGAGGGTTGGAGGTGACCGCACAGGAGAAACGCGCCACCGATCCCTCGGTCACCACAACAGGCACAGGATGCAACACAAACTCTGAAATACCTGGAAAAAGGTGAAAGAACTGATCAAGGTTCTGCTGCAGATTTCTTGGACTGAAGTCCTGCTCACAAACCAAAGAGTAACGGTTCCCTCCACTTGGAAAACAGGCTTTCTTCAGGTTTGGGTGTAACACAGGACATTATGCATGCAAAGCACCGACTCTGATGGATGTTAACTGATTATATGAAGGGAATTGATCCCTCCAAGACACCCAGCTCTTGCTTTTGTGCAACCCCATTCTGACCAGCTGGTCCAATCAATGGATCAATTAAAGAATGACACTGAATGATGCATTATCAAAGATAACAACTAATCAATACACTTTGCTTGACAAGATCTGCCAGCGACACTAAAAACAGACAATGCTGAACAATATTTGTGTAACAGATTGAGCTGTTTGCTGAGTTAAAGGCTAAACTGTGCAGTTTTACTTTTTTGTTGTGAAGCTGAAAAAGTGACAAAAGTGAACTTGACATCAAAATGAGAAGAGCCGATGAAAATAAAAAGACTTGAATACGCATGAACAGTTTTGCTGATTCACTCATTGCTCTGCTGATGCTCACTCAAGAACTCGGGTGCTCAGAACTCTTTCAATGATCACCATCCTCAATCTGCATAAACGCACCCGAAGATATGACCAATGACCTTCATTCATTAAGGTGATAACCCCCCCCCCAAACACACCCACACCCACACACACACACACACACACACCCACACACACAC
>JASSRZ010000080.1:14199242-14214694 GCA_032164315.1 Malacoctenus gilli
GCTGCTGCTGCTGCTGCTGCTGATCTTGCTCGACGGGGCCCGCTTGTGCTTGGCTCTCCCCGGCAGAGAAACTCACCTGCTCTCCGCTGCCGGCGGTGAGGTAGCCATGCTGCTGGAGCTCAAAGGCAGCAGGGCTGGAGCTGACGGGCAGCTGAGTCTGGTGGGCGGCAGCGGCGGCGGCGGCCGCGCCCCCCGCGAAGCCCGGAGTGGTCTCCAGGATCTGCGTGAGGTTCATGCGAGCCGTGTAGTTGGAGGGGAGGTTGTTGATGCCCAGCCCACGGACCGAGTCGTCCCCGTCGGCGTCCATCTTGCTGAGGAGCACGTTGGTGATTTTGGCGGTGTTGTTCTGCACGGGCAGCATCTCGCTCTGCATCATGATGTTCAGGGGGACGGACTGGCTGCGCTGGACCATGCTGTGGACAGCGGTGACCGACTGGTTGTTGGAGAGAATGCTGAGCACCTCGGAGGTGATGGGGGAGTTAAAGGGTGACACCACGGCCCGGGTGGTCGTGGTGGTACTGGTGGCCGTCGTCGGGGGGCCGGTGTTGCCGCTAAAGTTCCTTTGGCGCACTGCGGGGCTGACGCTACGACAACGGAAGGTGCTGGACGCGCTGGAGGTTGAGGCCTTGTTGTCCAACGGTGCAGGCACTGCGAAGCTCTCCTGTTTCGTAGGAGTGGTCACACCTGTTGCCATCGGCTGCGGTTGCGCCGTCTGCGTCTGCTGCTGCTGCGGCGGCTGCTGCTGCACTGGCGAGATCGGGGTCACGCGGCCAAAATGCGCAGCGTCCTGCCGCGTCTGGGGCTGGAACGACTGGCCGGGGATCGCAAACGCGTGCGGTTTACGGAACTGATCGTCGACCAGGTCCTGGTAACTGGGCAGGATGCCGATGCTGTGGTTGGGCAGCGGGCCCGTGGAGTTGCTGTTGTAGCGGTTGTTGATCCACTCCAGCTTGGCCTTGTCGGGGTGCGTCGCCATGGGCCTCTGCATGGGCTTGACGGGACTGCTGGAGACGATGCTGGCGTCGTGGTAGCCCGTGATGCTGGAGTTGATGGGGGTGAAGGCGAAGGGGTTCCTGCACTCCACCGGGCTCGGCGGGACGCTGCTGCTGCAGTTGGAGAGCGGTGTGCTGATGGGGGTGTGGCGGCCCAGCGCCCCATCCACGGGGGTGATGGGAGCCATGCGGGAGCAGGGGCTCTCCCTCGTCAGGTTGTGCGTGAGTGTCATCTCGGAGGTGGGCGTGGGCGTTGGAGTGGGCGTGGGCGTCGGAGTGGGTGTTTGGACGGGGGTGGTGCTGCTGTGAGCCGAGTGGTAGAAGGCGGCGCTGGCCTGGTGGGCGCCGAGGATGGAGCCTTGACCGCCGGCCGACTGGCCCTGCAGCGACACGTCCACGCAGTTGCTGAACAGGCCCTTCAGCTTCATCTGCTCCTCCATCTGGACGAGCTCCTCCACGATGCTGTCCTGGGTCATGTCGTCGTCGTTGAAGGGGAAGTAGTCCATGTTGGGCTGAGACCCCGCGAAGTCGACCATCTCCTGCGTGAGGGTGAGCTGGCCCGAGGCCTCCAAGCCTTGAGCGATGGTTATGGTGAGCTGGTCGCCGGGGGCCTGCTTGTGTTCTGCTGGTATCTGCTGGACGAACGCCTGCTTCCGCAGCTCGTCCAGCTGTCCTTCCTCCCACATTGTGCTCTTTAGGTCACTCATCACAGAGGCTTCGTGTGGTCCTGAGTTGGCTGGTATGGCACGGGCGTCCCCAGTGATCTGCTGCAGCAGCTCCTTGTCGGACGCGCCGCTTCCCGCCGCTCCGGCGCCGCTGTCGGGGCAGAGGGAGTGGTCTTCGTGTTTGGCCCCCATGTCTTGGGGTTTGACAACAGTCTGCGTGCCCTCGGTGTGGGTGATGGGTGCGTCGGAGAGCGCCAGGATCTGCGTGGGTCCTATGGAGGTGTGTTTCACAGTTACTTTGCAGGGGGCACTCTCTGGTCTGGCAGGGGTTCCTGGCCGGGGGATTCGCTTCATTGCCGCGCTGACTCCAGGTTTGGGATTGTCAACTACAGCCAGCGGCTGCTGGGAGATAAACACCCTCTTCACAGGAATCACGTGGGACTCGCCACCGGTGCGCTTCCTGGGGCTCTTTGCATCCAAGCAGGGGTCCTTCGATGTTGGCGTAACAGCGGAAGAGCTATTCGCACTGCCGTTGGAGTTCTGATTATCAACAGTCAAGTACAACGTACTGTCATGGCAGTTACTGTTATTGCTGTCCTGGGTCCCAGCTACAGCTACAGAGGGGTGGGGGGACATGGGGTCGTTTTTCATCCTCGCCCCTTTGTCAGGTCCTGGCGAACATTTAACCAGGAAGCTCGGCTCGCTGGCGGCTCGGAACTTCGCCACCCTGTCCTCTTTGGCTCCAGCGGCCGGCTTCTCGGCGCCAGACGAGTCGCTCCCGGCCTCGGACACCGCCTTGGGGTCGGCGCACGGCGTCGGGGTGAGGACAGGGGCGCTGGGCCTGACGGCGGGAGACGGCGGGGCAGCCAAACTCCCGCAGTGCAAGTGCTGGGAGTCGTCCGAGGCAGCTGTGGTCGTCACGCCGGCCGAGGCCGGTCGCACCGTTGTGCTGCTGCTGCTGGGAGCCAGCGCAATGGCCGTCATCTTCACCACGTTGACGGAGCTGACGTGAGGAGTGGGCATCACAGTTTTTATGGGGCTGTTGGTGATGAGCAGGGTGGGAGGCGAGCGCAGCGTGATGGCACTGGTGGCGGAGGGCTTGGGCAGGATCTGGGCGTACCGTGTACCGTGCCGAGCCAGCCGGTCGCCGACGGGACTGGCCGAGATGTTCTGGGGCGTTTTGGGGGACTGTTTAAGCGACTGGGTGACCACTTGGAAGTTCACAGGCAACACTTTGCCTTCAGTTGTCCCGACGGGGCTCGGCGAGGTCATCAGCTGCCTGCTTCTCTGTACCTGTGGAGAGACCGTAAAAAACACACATTCAGCGAAAGATTTTCCCGACATGTCCAAGTACGATGAGTAGGTGAAACAAAGACTCAGCACATCACCGTGACTGGGCTGGGAACAGCTGCTACGACGATGCCTATGGTGGGCTGAGGGGAGAGCAGAGCGGGGCTGCCACAGGGGATGGTGGGCCCGGGGGTGCTGGCCTCCGTTCGCTTGACCTGGGCCTCGGTGGGCAGCGGCGAGTGGAGCTTCTGCTCCTGCTGCTTCTTCTGGATCTTGCGCTGCAGCTGCTGCTTCGCGTCGACGGAGGGAGAGGGCAGAGTCTTCACCTGGGGCTGGAACGAGTTGGCCTCAGCAGTGGGCACGAAGGCGGAGGCTGGAGTTGGCGTCTTCATTCCTGAGAAAGTATGCAGGACAGAAAAATAACGCCCCCCCCAAAGGATTAAGAATGAGAATCGTGTCAGCGAGGGAAAAATATATCAGACGTCTAAAAAAAGTATGTCCCTATAATTCCACAAATGATTCACCTATTCACATATAGACACACACATACGACGAGAGAACAGTAACCAGATGAAACAGCGGCGGTGTACCTGTGGGCGTTCCGGTCATAACAGTGAGTGCAGCCATGGACTTAGTACCGATGTAGTGGCTATTCAGCAGGAAGCGCGCCAGGTCCTCCACATTGTCAAACTGCCGACTCAGGACCTTCTGAGCCCACTCGCACACCAATCCACACGCTGCAGACCTCATCTCGTCCTCAGCGCTCGGGGACTGACCCGTCGATTCCATCAGCTCGCACTGTTGGTGGGGGGGTGGGGGGTGGGCAGCAGGTGGGTGAGCGTCAGAACCGTTTGCAAAAGCCTTGACCCGAGTCGGATTTTGAGCAACTCACCCCGTCGCCCGACTTCTGCAGGTCCAGGTTGGGTAAGGATGGCATGTGAACGAAAGCTTTCTTCCTCAGTCCGCTGTAACAGTATGTGCGAAGAAGTTAAGGACAGAAAACAGCGCTGCCGCAGACGGACTCTTTTGCTGCGCTGACTCACACCGGAGCCTTCAGCTGTGAGCCGAGGATTCCCTGCTATCAGGTTTATGGAGATGCTAGAGTAAAGCGTCTGGCTGACGTCGATTATGTTTGTTTTTTTTGTTTTTTTAAAGAAAGATAAAAGAAACAACAGATCATAAAGCGAACTCGATCCCGGAGCAGTCGAGAACAGATGGACCCACCCGGACCCAACCCAGTGCCCGCCCCGACTCAATCAAACCCCATCACAAACACTCTGAGTACACCGATTCTTTCAGTGCGACTACAGTCTGCAGACTGCACCAGTCTTTCAGCTCAACTTTGTGTTTAAATGTTTTGGCCAAAATCTCTCAGAAGCGCGTCAGACCTGGTTTAATTAGATCACAAAAAGCAACAAGAATGTCTTAATTTGAGGTTTTTAGAACATTAATATTTTAAAATACACTCAATCTGGGTTTTAGGTGACCAGCCTTTATTACGATGTGCTTGGCAGGTTAACAAAAAACCCCATTCAAATCCAGACCTCAATGCTTCTGTTCTCATCATCAGAGCGAGCTGCTTAATCAGCGCACAGCAGCCACCACGTCCCGCACGGACGTGTAAAAGCACGTCACGGAGATATGGAAGTGGATCTGAAGGATATTTGGATTTGCCCCTCATTCCCAGCCGGCGCGCCTTCATGTTGGGAAAGACATTCTTCATGATCTTCCCAAAGTCTGCAGCACTCAGTGGATTGTAGCCCAGATTGTCACAATAGCTCCTGCGAGGGAAGAAGAGCCTCGTGAGATCGTGACACAACGCAGACTGTTTATCGGGGGGGGGGGCGGGGCGCGGTCACACACTCACTTGTATTCATCATACACCTCTTGCTTTGGGAGGGAAGTCTCTGGGTGCTCTTCTAGGTGATTGCGTATCCAGTTGAATGCATACATCTGTTGAGTACGGCTTGACGACATGGAACTCTGATCACTGAAACGGGCGCATAAGACAAGGCGGAGGTGGTGAGTGGGTGGCCTGGACTGCCGCGCATCATTTTCTTGTTAATACAGAAACTTTAATACCATAATCCAGGAGTGGAGGACCCCCTCTCATTCTCAGTCCAAATGGGCAGAATTTGGGGGTTGGGGTGATGAATAGATATGGGGAAACAAATGAAACACAGACAACTAGGTATAGCAAAAGTCTAACAGATTTCAGTGGTTTGCTTCAGAGAGATAATTCGATCACACAAATGACTGAGAAGGTTTCGTCTCGGGGAAACCCCCCGACAGTGACTAGCGAGCCCCCGTCGGAGAAAAAAAAAAAAAGATGCCGCGAAGCGGAACTAAAAGCTGGGGTTCGGTTCGACTCGAGGGGCTGTCGGCCGAACCTGAGTCTGTAGACAAGAGACCTGATTCCTGACAAGCAATGAGACAGAGCCAATCATGTACAGAGAGCAGCCACGACAAAACAAAAAGGTGTGTGTGTGCGTGCGCGCGCGCGTGTGTGTGAGACACAAAAAGAGAACGCCACAGAGGAGAGTTGAACCCTTGCGTGCAGCAGTGTGTCCGTGTCGTACCTTTTATCATTGCCACTGCTGGGACCAGAAGGCAACTTAAGGTAGAGGTAGAGTTTTTCGATGTCTGTAAACTTCTCAACATCTTGCTGCAAAACAAACGACAACAAGCAAAACCACAGAGGAAGAACAGTCAAAACACTTCAGAGGAGAAGTGACATCAAACACGTTGGGGGGGGGGGGGTCCACGTTTTAGCACCCTGGTTGGGTGCAGCGCTTCGATTTACAGTTATCGTGTTGAAACTTTTGGGTCGCCGTTCCTGCATTCGGTTTTTTTGGGAATGACAGAAGAATGGCGGCTGCGTGCGGCGATCTCACGACAGATCCCGCCGCCGCCGCTGCTTTCCAATGGATCCTTTTCTACTCGTCCCCCCCCTTGTGTCTCTTTGTTGCCAGGGGAACCAATACTGAGCTGAATGAGGCGATAGCCGTCAGCCAATCAGCAGTGAATGAACCCGCTACTTACTGCACGCGGCTGCTCCAAAGCTCAGGGTGGATTACCTGTCCTCTGCTAAAGCCACGCCTCTCCCTTGGATTGCTTTCACACCAGTTGCTTTTGTTCAAAAATCTTACATCCAATTACAGTTTTTTTGGTGCTTGTATTATTTTTTGGAGATTACTCTTAGTTTGAAATGCAATAAGTCAAATCTGCATCTTTGTTGAACATGATTGAGCTTTAAAAAAACATACTTTATAGACATATTGCAGGTGTGCTTGTTAACATTTGTTTTAAAACATTATTTTTTTTATTTTTACTACTTTTTTATTATTCTCTTATTGTGCAATAAATTAGATCTGTCCTGTGTCGTTACATCACTTATTTACTTGCATTTCCTTTGCATACTGACATGATCTGAAAACAAGTGTCTCACGTGTGGAGTCACCTCAATGTATTCGGGTTATTGTCTATTTTTTTAATGAGATTACACAAATTTGCATTTGACTGGAGCAGGTTCATGTGTCCTGAAAACACACTGAGATGTGTGTATTTTTTCACAGTTGATGATGATATATTGTCCTTATCAGACTCGTCATTAGTTCACTGACACACACAGAGAGGATTTCAGGAAAAAATTCTACCAAATCTTTTCTCCTCATAATCAGATTATAAGAAAAAGATTCAAAATCTTTAATATCCAGAATACACTTGACCTTATACCACAATGTTACATCATTTCTTGTCAATGTTCCCAGAAGGTGCTTCAAGCTGTTAATTGTCACAAACTTATCTTTCCTTAATCTACATCAGACAAGATCTTGTTTTTCACTACCAAAAGTAAAACATTTTCGTTTCACAGCATATAAAGAAGGAATTTTTTTTAGACCATTCGTGAACCTGCTTTTATCTGCAGTTTCAGCACCATAATAGAAAAATAAATCAACAAACAAACACATCTTTCAACACATTTGGGTCTTGGATTTCGCGCAACGTCGTCGTGCTTTTGGCTGCAGCACCTCGAGTGCACGAGCTGACGCGCACGGTCATGTGTGCAGTCTGACATTTCTGTGGCCCTCATAAATATAAAAGTTGCATATCCTTGATCTGGATTTGCCCCCGTTTGATGTGCGGCGTGCGACAATGTCAGCGTGCGCGGACGGCGGACTCGTTATCAGGACGGAGAGAGTCTCCAGAGCTGCCACACAGCAGACAGACGGGCTGAAATTAAAATGCAGCCTCTCGCCGTCTGTTTTATTGATGACAGGGAGGGGGGGAAAAAAATAGACAAAGCTTTATCATGTCTGTTTGAAGTCTCTGACATTGCTTTGCTGCCGCGAGAGCGTCAGGCACTTCAGATAGATGCAGAAACAAAATGCGCATAAATAGATAACTTGCCCGGGAATAAAAAGCAGCCGTTCGGCGATGCGACTGAGGTATTAATGAACAATTGGATCAGAATTCACCGAAAGACTCATCCGGTAAACAGTAGATAAGCAGGAATAGCTCGTGATTGGATGTTTGGAGCTTTTCACATCATTTCAGCTCCCTGCGACAGAACAGCAGTTCATGCATCTTTGTAGTTCAGAGCAAAAGCGTCTCGAGTGAGCAAACTTTGAGGGATCGGGTCAGGAAAGCAAACAGCCTCCGACAGCAGCCTGTTCGCCGAGTCCTGCGAATATCCACCTCCACGCTGAACCACTTCCTGACGGTGCTCGCATGAGGTTTCTGTTTGACTCTCAGCATCGTCGCAGGAAACCTGCTTTGCTCTCGAGATCAAGGTTGAACCTCCTGTTAAGATTACGAGTCGCAGGGCCGAACAACGAATTGTCCAAAATGACGAAACAGCGCCTTTGGATAATCAGGAAGTGTGAAGAGTAACGTCAGAATAACGCTGCTGGATACTCACCAATATGCTGTCCACTTTTGATTGTACAGATTTACTACAAAGAAACAGAAAGCAACAATCAGAGAGGTGGACAAACACCACATGTAAACACGCAGCATTTTCATCACATTTCAACTGTTTTAGCCTCTTATTCAGGTCTTACATGATTTATGACCGCAGAGTTCCTGAAAAGACTAATTTATAAGGGCCTTTCAAGCCTTAGTGGGACTTTATTAATCTAAATATGTTGATTCAGAAATATTGAAGCAGCTACTGAATCACATGATACGACACCAAACAACACAATTGACCTCTTTTCCAAATCATAATTCATTTAGCATGGAGCAGACTTGGCAAATATTCAAGCGTCTGTGTTTATAAGTCCTTACTGTGTCAAAAGCACAGCTTATGAGGGCTTTTAAAATTTTCTTGAATAAAATGATGTCTTTCTCTCCATTATGTTACGATTTAAACTTCTTAATCGTTAACTTTGATTATGTCAAATCTGACGTAATGTTTATGTCGTGTGTGAAAGTTTCCCACGACAGTTCTCCCCTCAGGTGACCTGCGAGGTTTTACGTCCAGTTCTTGGCTCTGCAAGTTAAGACACTTGAGCCGGCGTCATCCCAGCAGCATTCGCCGGGCGCTTCAGGCCACCGAGACTAAAACACAAACCCTGTGGAGAAGGTTTGGTTTCCTTTTTTTTGACTAATGCATCAGGCTGTCTGCATTCTCTCTTTGTCCAGTTTGTCTGACTGACCCAAAGCATGTTGATGATGAGGCCTCCAGCACAGTCTCAGCCTGTGTGGCGGAGCCGGTCTGTGATGAGTCCTCGTGTGTGGAGATGTGAATGGATCCTGTCGTTTTCAGGTCCAATCAGCTAAATTTAGCGCCGCCGCCGTCACTTATTATTTCTTCCACTGCCGAATCCTCATTGTTTTGTTGATATGTTCCAAAAACACCACTTTTATTCTCCTTTGAATTGGAGTGACACATTTATAATAGATTCATTTCTACACGTTGCTTTAAGGAGCCGTCTCCTACGAAAACAATGCGAGTAAAACAGTCAGAGGTGGACCCTAAAAAAGATCAAGCGCTCACGACCTTAATTCAGTGTATTTCCACTGTTGTGATAAAGGGAATTCAAGGGGTTACAGATCTGTAGGACGCGCCACTGATAATTGGGTGGCTGCTGAATCCAACACGCTGCAGTGGAGAATAATACCTGTTCAAACCAGAACCATTTCAGAGCGGGCCCCAGAGGTATCTCTGAGATAATCAGAGCAGGTGTGTCAGAGGAGGCCCAGCAAAGACCCGCACGACTCATGGAAATGAGGGGGTCTCCTGTTTGGGATTGAAAAGGAGCCGAACCACCACCTGGCTGTGTGTTGAGATTATTTGCCATCACACGTGTAACAACAAAAAAAGGTGCATTGCTCTGGATTCCAGCTCCAGCCAGAGTGGCCCAAATAGATCATGAGACTACAACCGATAAGAGATTAATATGCAGCATCATTTACTACAATGAAATAAGAGGCGACATGTACGAGGTGTGGATGGTCAGGAGGCTGCTCTCCATTGTTATTCTAATTGATGCTGCGGGCCTGTTGACGGCTGCACTGAACCAGGCTCCGTGCAGCGGTCTGCTCTGACACCTGTCATCCGGAGCATCAGCACCAAGAGCCTGGTTCGCTCTCATCTATTATAACATGGCCTCCTATGGCTCCATGCTAATGACCACAGCTACTACTGCTGCATGCAGCCCGACGGCACCGTCTTGTTCGCGGCACACACACACACACACACACACACACACACACACACACACACACACACACACACACACAGGGGACCGGACAGCGTGGCTCGGCCGCGTTTTTGGGCCAAACGTGCGCGCTGAGCCCGCCGCCGGCACCCGTGTTATTTTCGGCCGCTTTTGTGCAGCAGCAGCAGCAGCAGCCTGGCTGGCTGGCTGGCTGGCTGGCTGCTGCTGCCTGGCTGCCACTCCAGAGTTAGATACGCTAATTACGAGGCTACGGCTAGCGAAGAGGACAGTGTGGCTGCCCGAGCACCATCGTTCCCATCCTTACCAAATTGAATTCTTGATTTTGAACTGCAGCGCGTTCGCCTCGGGCCCCTGCAGTCCTGGCACCAGCGCCGGAAGAGAGCCTAATCCCGAGGCAGGCTTCTGACCAGGTTGTTGTTGATCATCAGCCATCGCGATGGAAGGGGTGGTGGGGGAGCTTTAACAACTAGGCCTCATCCCCGGCTGTGCACCGCACCGGACCCACCGCTGCTGGAGCGGCTCAGTCAGCTAGGACAGCCCGCTGAATCCCCCGCAGAGCATGGCGACGAACACGGCGATCGGACCCCGGCGACACGCGAAACAAAAGCCAAGCCAAAAAAACAGCGGGGCACGCAGAAGGCATTTCGCAGGGGTTTCTCCGCTGCCGCAAATAGCACGCCTGCAGCAGCCAGCAGCAGCTACAGACGAGCTGACTGCGTCAAGATGCGCACGGCAGAGCGGAAGCACGGCGGCGACCCGCAGCCTCAATAAAACCCCGGAGAGGCCAGGACGGGCCAGGCAGTACGCAGCCGGGTGTTCACGCTGAGATCCGGCCGAGACGTAAAAATGATGTAAAAACATAAACAAGCACAGGAAAAAAAGTTCTTCAAGGCAAAAGTTTCTTAGAGAGACACTAAAGTGCTGCTTTAGAATGATGCAAAAAACACACAAAAATGTTCGTATAACGAGTTTGTACAGAGTGGATAACGCATCAAAAAGTAACTTTGAGGTGTATTAGGTTGAAATGTTTCATAGAACTATAATCAATTATACAAAGTTACTACATAGCTACGTTTAGAGGCTTTATTATATTTATAATTTATATTTTAGGCTTTTTTGCCATCTCACATTTGTAATAACATTATGATCTCAAATGGTCTTCAAGTAGTTAAATGAAGTTTTTACGTGTATATTGACAAAACATGTTTTATTGTAATTGTGGCAAGTAAAGTAACCTAATTACTCTTGTCAGTATAAAACTTCTGACATTTGCATTTGGATATAAATTAATGTCAAAGGGATTCTTTACTGCAGCCTCATGTTCAGCTACATCACCTTGGACTGCCTGCTGTTTGCAGGAAGGGAGGAGGTCACGTGTTTGAACCCCACTGTGCTCATGAGTCTGCATCAGTCCTCCTCTTCAGTTAGTCCAAGTCAGCTCCTTGGAGGGAAGTTAAAGCAGCTAAATCAAGCTTCATAAACAAACAATAACATCCTCGAACTGTGGACTATGGGGCCTGTGATTATTTTCCTCTGAAAAGTAATACTGAGTTTGGGTGTCAGGTCACAAAGCTGCCAAAAGGAACAGTGGTTTGCATTTTAGCCTCTTTTATAGTGTATATTAACTGAAGACTGGTCAATCATGACCATGATTTTGGTTCAAGGTTCAAATTAAAATCTGGTCTTTAACAGAACGATCATTTTCTGCCACAAAAACAAACAAAAAACCCAACACAATCTTCTTCGATAAGAAAAAGTGTCCACTGCACTTTCAGCTGCTGAATTTCTCTCACGTGTCATCCGTCATTGACTCACAACTTGTGGACACATGAGTGCATCAACGTGATGGTGCTCTCTATTTCCGCGTTTCTGTTTTGGGCTGACTTTTATTGTTGAAGTCTCCGTCGGTGTTTTGGTGCGTCATTGTGCGCAACTTGACGTTGTGTGTGTGCTGTGGTCCCGCTGTCAGCCTGCAGGGGCGCTGCTGCATGGAGCTGGGGGATCAGATAGTGACAATGACGGGTAAACAGCCAGGATGATATCACCCCAACATGTAAACCGAGCAATAGGCAGCGCACGTATTCATCTAGATACACGACGGGTTGTATTTCTGGTCTGATCACCGCTCGGGAGCAGATGCTGAGATGTCCAACAGGCGTTTCAAACACACTCCTCCACAGACTGCCTTTGCCCATCAAGCTCACTGTTTTCTCCTTCAGCTGAAACCTGAGACACAGCTGGTCGGAAAAAAATAACCTCAGTGTGTCACGAGACTTGCGACCATCCTGAACAGAAACACATTTTAAACAATATATATTACCTCCGTTATGTCACGTTAGTAACCCCGACGATAAGTGTCACAGTTTACCCGTTTTTCCGGTTGATTTATGTGTATTTGCCCTTTTTCAATTAAACATGTTGTTAGAGGTGCTTCATGCTTCACCTCCATCACTATGAAGTTTTGAAAATTCACCAGAATAAAGTCAGCAGGTCAAGAAAAACAAGCCCGACTTTGATTCTGCCACCAACACTTGTTTCATGCCGCCATCTGTCGGTGGAAACAGGTAGCGTTTCTGCAGTGCTCCACGGACCCCCGTTAATGAAACGTAATGCAAGACCGCAGCAGACACACATGAGGAAGGCAATTATGTACAAGAGTCTCAGAGCCTTCACACTGCAGTGGACCAGATAAGTAGGAACAGACAAGGATAAAAATACAGTTTCTTTGGGTTTTTTAAAAAAAATTTATTCAGGACATAAATTTGCTCTCAGATTTGTTTGCATGTTTGTTCAGCATCCAAGTGGGCAGAAAGTTTATTCTGAATTGATTCATTCCACAAAATACGATGCATTCTTTTGAGGAACTTTAGACTCTAGTCGGTCTGGATGATTGTATGTACCTATAGATCAGCTATTGTACCAATCTGGTGTCATTTCTCCCCCAAAATGGACACAATATTCTCATTTTACTTTGAAAGCATAACTCATAAAATGATTTGATGTTGATCATTATTAAAATATATTAAAAGGCTTAAAATAGCTGTTTCTTATTCCATAACGTAATTGTTGCACAAAGTCGTGAGTTTCCAACAAACATCAAACTTCAAAACTTCTCTCTGTTTGAGATTGAAGCGCTTTCTAGAGACCTGGGAAACTGTGTCTTCTGCTTTTATTTTGAAAACTAACTTGGATGCTGTTGAGAGCTCTTTTTTTTTGCTACTGTTTGGCATCATTGTGATGTTTTAGCCAATCGAAGATTGGGAAGGGGGTCGGTCCTTGGCCTTTGTTGGGGTGGTTTGGCTCCAGGGAGAAGAAATATTGGGAGCAACTCATTGAATTGGATCAAAAACAACAAACTGGTCAGAGTGACAGCATTAATGTATCTGTTTTTATTTGCATCGTTGTTGTGGCAATCATGTTTCCTCGTGATACATTATTTAGAAAAGTACAAATGTTTGAATTATAAGTTGGTTGATTGATTATCTATTTCTTCTGTGATGGTTGCATTTTGATGGGCCTTTGTTTTGCCCGACATGTGTTTGAGGAGGTCGAGGACAGCTGAGGCGTCACGCTGCAGTAATGTGGAAGAAAGACATAATCTTAAATGTTTTTTTTGACATTCTAGAGAGGGAACCATATAAAATCACAATATTGATCATCGACAAGAGTAACAAGCAAAACAATGTTTTACCTTCTTAGATATTTTCAGGAAAAATGTTCTGAGAGTCTCTCGTGTCTGTATCAAAAGGAAACAACAGAACACCAGGAGAGCAGGAGGAATGTTGATCCGTCAAATCTCTGAAAAATGTTCATTTTTTTGGGACGGATTCGAGATAAAAGTTGCACGACGAAAAACTCATCTGATTACCCAGATGTAATCGGATCTTCATCGCCAGACTTACTTTTTTTTTCCATCCCTCCATCTTTCCGCATCAAATCAGCCCATCAGAAGCTGTCATTGCCGACTTGTTAACAACACCGCAGGTGAAGAAGGCCGGCACTTCCTCTGAATCTCAAGAAAATGTTGTTTCCTTGTTAGTCATTGTTTTCTCACTCTGTTTGTGACCTTGGGTTGCCGGCTATTCCTGACTGATTTATTTCACTGTCAATCTCCTGTCACTTCTGATTTGGGCTTGAAGGTCTCATCTCTGCAGTCTTTGCCCTTGCTCATTCCTTCAAATGCAAAGATGGGAGCAGCACTTCTCGCTGACTGGCTGCCATTTTTGTGGTCACGTTACTCCACGGTAACGCCGACGCCGTCCCCTCGTTGGCTTTTTCCTCTTTTCACTGGAAATGTGCCACAATACTTTGGGTCACATTTGTCACATGTTGCACCTTAAAGTCCTTATGAAGAATGTGGCCCTGAAAAATGTGTCATTTTTTGAAGACGTACAGCCAAATAGTGGGATAAATGAATGTAAGGATCAGCAACAAACCCAAACATGTTGTTTTAAAAAAATAAAATCTGAGAAGAAAAGCCAAAACAAACATTCCTCTAATTGTATCTGTAGTTGAAGAACACGCATGTCACTCATCATAGATTTGGCTTCATGTTTTCTTAAGGATCTGACGGGACACACACGAGACAGGCAGTGACCTAATGCCACCCTCCTCCTCCTTCTCCTCCTCCCCCTGCTCCTCCTCCTCCCTCATAGGTGCTGGTGAATGTGGGACAGCAGGGTCATTGTGGTGCAGAGGTCGGCGAGTCTGGCACTCACGTGCCGCCTCGGACAGTCCCCAATCCTCTTACAACCCCCACTTCTTCAAGCACTCAGGCCAGACTATGAGATCAGCTCGCGGCGTTCAGGTCTTATCCCAAAGAAACAGGAGACGCTCGGCACGGAGTCACGCCAGCAGCTATCAAACACCACAGCCGGCCTGTTTACCTCCGCGCTCCTCCACGGAGCCTGTTGGTGTTTGCGATGCGTTCACTGTCAAATCCTCTGATCGAATCAGTTTGTTGATTGGTTTGCTTTGATTGCCCGTCTTGTCCCAGCCTCATTTAATTTGTTCTTGCAGTAAACAAAATCTTTGTAATTCATTAAGTCCATTCTGGTAAAATTGACTTAGGAAAAACAGTTGATTTTTATTTTGGAGCTCTCAAAAGTGTAAACAGGAATCCAATTGAATGGAAACCTGATTGAATGCAAAAGGAAGAATAACTGAAAAGATTGTGAATGAGCCACTCATTAGAAAATTATCTTGTTTCTCTTAATCGTGTGATTTCATATGAAAACGTGAACTTTGTGATGACTGTATCTGTTCGATCTCTTTTAAAGGAGAAAATCAAACAGTTCAAATTTGTTCTCGGAGACTTTCCACAAATTTCTTGAGAGAAATGATCACTGAAGTATTTGAAAATGCCCATCCAGATTTCTGAGAACAGCATGAACACAAAAATAAATAATTTACTTTCTCTTGATTAGGTGGAAATAATGATATAAATGTGAAATGATAATTACCCCAAACATGTTAAATTGGATTAAAAAACAGTAACCTTAAAAACACTCCTTTCATTCTCCTGATGTTTTTTCTCTGTTTCTCTTTTATTCGTTGGTTGATTATGTTTTGTGTCTGAATGCTGACTTTCATCATTTTGCATTTGTAATCACCTGTTTTATTCGAATGTTTATAAGTGGACCGCTGGATGATGAGCTGGTTGCTTTGGTGCTGGCTGATAAAGAATAAAATCATTCCAGATCAAATAGCAGAAGGAGAAAATGTGGTAACAAAATATTTAATCAAGGTTTAATGAAAACGTTGCTGGTGGGTCGCAGGGTCGCGGGGGGGGGGGGGGGGGGGGTCTGTGCTCTCATCGT
>JASSRZ010000080.1:14216153-14238935 GCA_032164315.1 Malacoctenus gilli
TGTGTGTGTGTGTGTGTGTGTGTGTGTGTGTGTGTGTGTGTGTGTGTGTGTGTGTGTGTGTGTGTGTTTGTGTGTGACAGATAGAGGGACTGATCTCTGTCAGAGGAAAAGGTCGTTCAGAAGCCAACCTGGATTATTTGTTTTCAAAAAAACAAAACAAAACAGAAACAAAAATTGGTCCTTTTTCTGGAGCTTCTTTGACATTCCCATTGACAGGATTTTCCCTGTATGACCTGTATCCGAAGTCCACCAGCGATTGTTCAGTGGCTGACCTCCTAACCCAGTTAACACTAGCGTGGATAGTCGGGATTAAACTCTGACTCCGAGGAAGCTGAGCGGACGGCGCCGCTTCACCTTTGGCTCCATCCAAACAGGCTCAAAAGCGGCATGACTCTCAGTTCAAGGTCCTGCAATGAAACCACAAAAAAATAAAACAGAAGCACGTCACAAACATGTGGAACATAAACAAGGAAGAAAACAATCATGCAAAAAAACCAAAGAAAAAAAATTCAGAACATTTTCCTTGAAATATTTTGAATTCAGTCCAACTCCCATCATGTTATCTCCAACACAATTAACCATTACAAACAAACCATGGCTCAATATCAGTCCCGAAAAAACAAACACAGACTACTTAGAAATGCGTTCGTCATGTATCTATGACAGTGTGCAGCCACCACATTCATAAATAATTCAGATTTTAGGGGGAACTCCATGTAAGAGCTTTAGTCATTGTGACATGACTTAGTCAACACATTGGCACACCTTGGTCTCTGTGACTTTACTGTGACCACCCTGGCGTTGGTGGGACAGTGTGTTCAATATAAAGACTGTGCTGCCGTCTCAGTGGGAAATATTTGATTGGATTCTTGCGAGGTCTCCATGGGACGACATGCTCTGCCAGGACGGTGTGTCGCTCTGTGGCCCTGTGCAGCGAGCCAACTGGAGTGCCTTCTCCTCCCTCAGTCGTGGCTCCAGTTCATGCGCTGAACAGAGGAAGGTGCATTAAAAAAGGTTTGCTGTGAACGCCTCTCTGTTCCCCCCTTAGTAAATCTGGGGGTGATTAGACTTTGTGTCTTGGTTTTGGTGCGACACTGACCCTTAATCATTGTCTTTGTTTTCACAGACAAGCATGGAGAGTTTGGCTCCTTTTCCCAGAATGCTCGCGGCGGACTTGCAGTGGGTCAGAGCGTGCTCGCCTCTGTAGGCCAGCAGACAGTGGATGTGACCTGCTAAAGGAAGTCTGGACCTTCTAAGATCTACGGCGGATCGCCCAGACAGGCTCCAGTAAAAATAAACTTTAACCCAGCCTGTGGAGGAGCTCAACACGCCACACGTGCCTACAAATCAAGACTTTGGGTCTATTTGTAAATGTAGGTCAGACGAGCCGGGGTGTGGTGTGCCTATCCTCTGTTTACTGGAAACCTCTACCTGTCTAACAGGAGATTATCTTGGTGCGCGTCATCTCTTGCTTGTTGGTCCCGAGGAGGGATCTCTGGACCATTTGATCTTCGACCAACACGGGAAGACACTGGGGGGCCAGCCCCACGTCCAAAACACACACCACCGCACTGATGCTTGACTTTTTATTTGCTTTGGTGTGGTCAAGGAGCGTTTGTTCACACTCGAGAGGGGAATCCCCTGTTTATCACAACTTCGAGCTTCTTTTTTTTTGGCCCAATTTTGGCCCAATTTCACAGGTCAAACACAAAACACCAATGCAAAAAAAAAACAACTGTCAAACTCAGTATTTCTAAATCAAAATGTTCCTCATTTGACACGATGATGCGCATTAAAGCAATGGCCAGCCCCGCCGCCACAGCAGCCTCAGCCCTCGGCCACCCCTCCCTGGCGCCTGAAATGGTCCAGCCCTGATTTGCATAAGTTGTCTGCGGGGAGCTGCGTGACCAGCAGGGGTGGGTGAGGCGGAGGAGCGCGCGTGGACTGTAGACACATGAGTGGAGGGACGGACAGAAGAGCGCTGTGTGGACTGTACTGCGAGCCCGGACAGTCGCTGTGAGTTATGTACTGCACTCACCCTGCCTCTGGCACAGGAAGCAACTCCTTGATGTACTGCTACAACATGAAGCCGGTGAGTACATGTGTGTTGTTATTGTTGTTGTTTGTTTTCTGCTGGATTCCTCTGAAAGGGTTCCTGACACTCCGGGTGCTTGGAGGTGACGGTGCTGCACTCCCTCACTGTCTTCTCAGATGTTGTGTTTATTGAGTGTATTCATGTGAATGAACAACGTGTTTTCTGAAAGGGGGGATTTTGTTTTTAATGTTGTTTGCAAATAAACATCAGTGAGGGATCTGTTTGTATTTGTGTGAAAGTTGCAGCGCTCAGAGTTGTGCTGCATGTTTCCAACACTGCACATGACATCTGACAAGAACCAAGACTGTGTGGTGTGTTTTGTTTCAGTGTGTAAGAAGCAGATTGACGGATGATTGTAGTTTAAAGGTGTTATTGTCACAATGAGCTGTGAACAGTATCATAATGACAGAACTTGTGTAGTTGTAGGTCAGGAGGCTTAAAGCAAGAATAATGGGTTTTTTTCTTAGAATTTCTGACTGAAATCTGGCAGCTGTACAGTTCAGTTACTTTAGATCATTTATTATTTCTAAGTATTTTAACTAATTTCACAAAATAAAATAAAAATTCATTTTGCAAATTAAAAAAAAAAAAGTACATCCTTCCATGAATCAAACAACTGTCTGTACGCAGCATCTTAACCAGTAACATCAGTCAGTTCTCAAACAGTGGAACGTCTCCTGGGCTCATGCTGGATAACTCCTGTTAAAATGCACCACAGTCGGGCTCCCGCTTCCTGTTTGCTGAGTACCATCAAGCCGAGCAGCAGAAAACATCTTGACATGAAGCAGATTGCTGCTATTTCTATTTGATTTAACCCTGCTATGTCGGAGCAGTCCCTCCACCACTGCAGCCATTATCAAAGGCAGCTTTGATCTCTGTGAGACTAACCATATCCAGACATCGTGGATCACAGAGGCAGAAAATTGGTTGCATGTGGCTGCAGTTGGCCATGGTGGAGCACAGCGTCGGCCCTGAATAGCAAGTTGATATTTCACTCATCGAGCATCATAATGCCGGGTGTGTTTACAATGGAAGCGGCGTTACAGCCGCCCGTATTCTGTGCAACTTTTACGAGAATTATTTATAGATCTAAAGAAGCTCCAGTGGGGATTTTACACTGAAAGACCACCTGTTCAAAATCAGTATTTCTAGCAGACTCGAGTGTTTATCATGTCTTCTGATTTCAGAGAGAGAAAGAAAGAAGCAGAAGAAGTCTTTTATCAGTGGTGATTTCTTGATTGATAGTCCTTAAATCAATGCGATGCTAAAAGAGGATGCCATGGTGACGGCCTCTCTCCGGCGGGGGCCAGAGAGGGCGTGCTGGGGCGGGGGTGTGACCATTATTAACGGGTCGCCTGCTATGCTGATGGTAAGGAGGACAATTGGCTTTATCCCCCGCCATATGCTGCCCATGGCGGCTCAGACGGGCCCAGTGTCGACAGGGGCTCCTCTGTTTGGCCTAGCCCACAATCACCATGGGACTCGTGCCAACCAGGGTCACGGCTTCGCGTGTGTGTGTGTGTGTGTGTGTGTGTGTGTGTGTGTGTGTGTGCGTGCGTGCGTGTGTGCGTGCACAGGCGCACTCAAGAGAGTCTTTAATAGCCTGCTTTACAGAACTTGTCGTCCGGGTAACTGACACCCCATTGATGCTGCGCAGGGAGGTTTATTTTCATTTCCTGGGGCACATCAAAGCGATGGAGGGAGGTGCAGGTGCAGCGCAGACCTCTCGGTGCGTTTGAGCCAGCGAGCATGTGTTGGTGTGTTTTCTCTGCATATGTGCATTTTTTGCGGCTCCGCACTTCACAATTAGGAGAAAGAAGAAAAACAAAAGATGAAAGTATGTTGCGTGAGATTCTTTGATTTGCTCGACAATACATTTGGCTTCCCATTGAGGTGTGGGGGGGGGGGATTATTAAGGGGGGGAAGATTCAATTTTTCTGTTTGGTTTCCTTCGGAGGACAAAACAGGAGAAGGCTTGAAATTCAATTTTATTTCGGAGGGAATTGTGTCCCAGTCTTCTGAAGCCAGCCGAACCTGATCATGATTAGGGCAGGGATTTCTCATGGTGAATGGTTCCTAAATCCGGATGAGGAGGTGCATGGATCTGCAGCTTATGGATTATCGCAATAGCTCTAAGTGTGCATCAGCTCTCTGCTTTGTTTTCATAATGCTGTTGCTTCAGCTCGTTCCGACTGTATTCAAACGTCTGCGCCGGTCAGATGCGTTTGGCTGATACAGACTCACAGGAAATGTGTATTTTATGACCTAACAATGTGATTTCAAGTTGCTTTTCCTCTCATTATTTCCCCTTCAGGTTTATGGGCACTCCCCCAACGCTGACAGCATCAACCAGAATTCATCCTCGCTTCCATCAAGCAAAGGCCCCAACAATGTGTTCGCCAGCACGTTCTTTGGTGAGCTCCAACCCGGAACGTTTGTGTTTACACCGCCTCAAAACAACAGTATTTATTCAAGCTCCCCTTTTAGGAAGTTGGTGTGAGTTTGGTGATGAATTCAAAAAAGAACAAATTCTGCAAATCCCCTTATTATATAACAATCGTAAATAAGAAATATTCAGATCCTCGTCAATAATTTGTTCACACGCGCATGCGGAAAAAAACTCAGATTTGGGGGGAAAAGAGAGGCTGCCGATCAAGATGAACAGTCGACAACGTTAATTCTGTACTTTGCTTAATGCAACTGATTAATGCTACAAAGTTGACGCTTTTCATTTGCAGCTCCAGAGTTCAACGAGTACATGTAATGCTGAGCCTGCAGTTGGTTTATTTTGACACAAAGAGAATTTTTAGGAGAAAAATAAACAACATGTTTGCACAAGAGTTACGAGGTTACAACAAGAACTGCAGTTCATTTCCAGAGAGATTTTTTTTTAATTTTTCAATTTGTCAACAAATTCACTGGTAAACAATGTTTTGGTGAAGTTCATGAAAATCCAGAAATTTCACCAAACGGCCGTACGAGAGGGAATTTTGAAGATATACGACAAAAATGTATCAGCACCTGCCTCATGATGTTCCACTATCAACACTGGTTCTCTTTGAGCAGGTGAAATTTAACAGGATTCATACTCCAGTTACTTTGATGATGGTGTTCAATCTCACAGTGATTAACGTCTGTAGATGAAGCGTTTCAGTGTTAAATGTCGGGGCGAAAAAAGCAACACAAATCATACGAAGATAATTGTTTTTGTTCAACGTCAATAGATTTTTGATGGGGCCTTTTCATCAGATCAACGCCGTCCCACCAGCTGCATTAATCCTGCAGTGTTTTTTCCGGGTTGATCGTTTCCAGCAGAGTTTGCGGTTGAACTGTTTGACATGCTGTTGCAGTGCAGGCGATAACGACTCGCTCCTCCTTTTTTTTTTCTTTTTTTTTTTAGAGGGGATGAGCAATTCACCTGACATCTGGAGCGCCGTAAACGGGCTGAACCAGCAGGGCTATGAAGGTGCGCTGGGAGCAGCCGCGACCCACCAGACGCAGGCGGGGGGCTACAGCAGCCTGCAGCCGGCGCACACTCACCTGGTGAGGCTCCGCTCGCAGGAACTTCACGGCGGGTCACTTGTAGGGTTTGTTTGTAACCATCTCCGCCCCCCCCCCCCATCCAGGACTACTCGCCGCATTCAGTGATGGCCGCCGACTTGAACAGGGGTCTCCCACCCATGTCCACGTTTCACCGCAACAACACTCCGTCGTCGCACACGCCGTCCATCGCCACCACGGAAAACTCTTCGGGTGAGCAGAGAAAGTCGGTGTTTTTTTTCTTCACCACCGAGCTGCTCTTCGCATGCACCGGGTTGGAAGATGAATGTTTCTTTTCAGTTTCAGGGAACCCGGGAACTGTGTCAGGGGGGTCGCAGACAGGTGACACCCTGGGCAAAGCTCTGGCCTCCGTAAGTACGCACCACCTCAATCCTATTAGAGCAGCTCATCTCCGCCCTATTATGTTCAAACAGTCAGGTCAGAGCATAAAACCAAGGGCCCGCAGCCCCCTTCGTCTAATGCAAAACTTCCTCCCCCGCCGACTGCAGCTCAGTGCATATTAAAGCGGGCCGACTCTCATGCTGCAGGACTTTTTTTTTTTACTGCCCGCCGACTTGTAAAATAACCAGAATTGACGAGTTTAGTCGAGGTTACGAGCCTGCTGCAAAGGTTGCGGCAGCAGCTGTAAAACCCTGCGCAGAAATGACAAGTTGTGCCTTTAAAATGATCCATGTCCTGATCCCGCTCCTTCTTCTCCCTTTCTCCTCCCCGCCCCCCACTCTCTTTCTTTCTGCTGTCAGATTTATTCCCCCGATCACACCAGCAGCAGCTTCCCCTCCAGCTCGTCCACGCCGGCGAGGTCTCCGTCCCCGCTGCCCAGTGCGGCTGAACCTGCAGGTGAGCTGAAGTGAACAGCTCAGCTCGACTGGAATGAAATTTACGCCGAGCGCCATTTCACCTCTGCGTGTTGTTCTTCTCAGGCGCCAACATGTGGCCCCGCAGCTCAGTCCAGGCGCCGGTGTCGCCGCACTATGAGTCTTCACTCATATCAATGGTAAAGACGAGATCCAACCTGTATCAGTGTCAAATTAAGCTTTTATCAAGGTCTTTGTTCAAACTCTAATTTGAGAAAAACAAAAGAAAACAACTAACAAAGCCCAACACCTCCATCATAAACGATTTGTATCGGACCCAGCTGATGCAGGGACCTTTGTCTCATCACGGCCTCCTGGTGTTTTCCAGTCTCAAGTGGAGGACCGCCTGGACCGCCTGGACGACGTCATCCACGTCCTGAGAAACCACGCCGTCGGCCCCACCGCCGCGCTGCCCACCGACCTCCACGGCCTGCTGAACCACCAGGGCCAGCCGGGCTCCGCCGGCAGCACTCTGCCCCTCACCTGTCACACCCCAGCCATGGTTAACAACCATTTCTTTGAAGTATTTAAAGCGGGACGGGGAGGGGTGCGCGTGGAAACTCCCCTGTGTGTGTGTGTCTGTGTCCGCGTGTGCGCGCTGGTATTCAGTCTCAGGAATTTTCCACCCGCTCCGTCTGCATGTTTCACTCATGTCGAGGTGTTTGTCCTTGAAATCGTAAAGCGACCACAGTGGCACAGCGCCGTGACGCGTCGGCCTTGCGCGCTCAGCGTACAGTATGTGCGGACTGTAATTCCACGGCGGCTGCGGTGGGGAGGGGGGCTGCGGCGTGTTTCCCTTCCAGCACACCGGGGGGATTTCATTCCAGCTGGAGTGGAAGTAAATGCAAGGGAGAGTCTTCTTTTTTTTCTTTTTTTTAACCCTAATCCTTTGGGGGGGGGAAGGGGCTATTAAAGTCCATCACTTCTATTTTTTTTTTCCCCCAAACGATGCGTCGATCTGAAGTGAATCCTTCCTGAAGAGAATTAGGGGTGTGTTTCGGGAGCATATAGTAGTTTTAAGAGAAGGATTAAGATCGAGATTAAATAAATTCTGTAGAGCGAGAGATTGACGCGGGGTGGATGAGAGGGCAGATGTTCGCGTCCCAGTAAGGAGGCGTTGTGTGCTTCACGTGACCGACTGAAGATTGATGGAGGCACTGCGTCGCTCAAACTCCACGATTCAGAGACTCCGCCGTCCGTCAAGCGCCCCAGCAGGGAATTAATGGACCCATCAGGTTTCCCTTATCTGATCTTCTTCTGTGTGTGTCATAAAGGTCGACGCTGTCAGTATGAACAACAACCACTCAGCCTTCCAGAGCCGCACACAAAACGGGCACCCGTACCCGGCAAGGCAGAGGGCCGCGCTCCATCCGGGGCCGCCGGGAGCCAGAGGCAAGTCCACACTCTCATCGGTTCACCACCGAAGTCACTGATGTTACACTTCCTGTTTTTATTTATTAATTTTTTTTAAAAAAAGAGAAAAAGTGTTTACTTTTGTTAGTCACATATGCTCTGTGATCTCTCTCACAGGTGGTTTGGGCGTTCAGGGGAATCTGGAGCTGAAGATGGAGAGCGCAGAACGAGAAGAAATGATGCACAGCAACCACGACCATAGCTCCGACAGCCAGAGATCAGACGAAGAGGGCGAGCTCAAAACGCCAGGGGAGAACAGCGCAAGAAACAGGTGAACTCCTCCCACATTCCCTGAGCACAAGTACTTGTTTCATTAGGGGGAAAAGGAACAGTTTCTGTGTGTGAAGCCGCCAGATGTGACTGTCAAAGGGAAATGCAGGCAGAGTCATAGTCCTGGTCGTGCTGTGTCAGCGGGTCTCACAGAAACGACCTCAGAAAAACAGTAAGCAAAGGAAAAGTGACCTAAAACAAGCAAATAATCCAAAACACGATGAGACATTCACTGGGAAGCATAAACACAAATACTTGTTTTTCCGCTGGCTGATCTGACTTGAAGCCCCCTCATTCAAAAGCAGGAAAATGAGCCTTTCTTGCTGTTTAGTTTCACTCATCTGAAACGCTGCTGGGACCCCCTGTGGTGACCGACAGCTGGGCCGAGGCCCGCCTATTTAGCTCGGCCTCGTATTTCTTCCCCGTGTTGCATTAAGTTGCAACGAACTCCAGGAAGACAAAAACAAGGATAAGAGCAGCTGCCAGGATGTAACGACAAACACGGACGAGCCCCGGAACGCCCTCCTGATCATTCGCCGCCCCGTTCGACTTGTTCCGTCCGATTTTTGCGACCGGGAGTACGAGCGACTGGGGAAAAACTACTCGACTTGTCCTGGAAATCTTGCAGCTTAGGGAGAAAAATCTCTGTGTGTCTCTGAAGGTCACTCCAGGCCAAATCCCCTCATGACATCAGCTCTGATGTCTGAGTGCATGTTTTCTGTTTACTCAGATCTATAATCTGGTTGAGTGATATCAGCACTGACATTTGCGCATAACCTCCAGCAACCGTTTTCTGCTTTTTTTATAAAAAGTAAATCTAATCTAATAGAAATAAATAAGTGAGTAAATAAATATATAAGTGCAACAGGGGGGAAAAGGCAAAATGTGAGGAAAAACCTTAAAGAAGCACATCTGATGTGGATGGATTTATTAAAACAATGCTCATCGTTCATCGATATATTTTTATAAATATATATCAGATATCAACCGCTTAAACAAGAAAAACAAGCTGTTCACATAGAAAATGATCTTTTCGTTATCAGGCACTTATCTGTTGATCCATTATTAATCAGAATATTACAATATTACAATTTTTTTTGTCCTGAGAGTTTTCAGCTAATAGTTTTGTAAAACTAATAGCAAAAAAGCTTTTGCTATTAGTTTTACAAAACTATTAGCTGAAAACTGTGTCAATTGCTTTCATTTTCAGGATTTTTTTTTACACAAGATGCTGCTTTTAAATGTGTTTGCAGAAAAGAAAAAATGTTCACACATTTTGTTTTTAAATGCTGCTTTAGTTAAACTTAATATATTTACAAATTTGCCTTTATAAAAGTGAAACGCATTAGTTTTTCGTTTCATCTAATATTTCTTCGTTTTTGCGCGTCTTCGTTATTAGTCTGCCTGGATAAAACGCCTTTATGTTTATTAACGTGATGTTTGCAGAGTGACCAGCAGAGGGCAGTAAAATCCACACTATATCTGAGTACAGTCCTCGTGCTTCTCTCACGTCGTCTGAAAATGTTCTTCTTCGAGCAGGACGCGTTCACACAAGTGAACATGGATGTTTTCTTTCTGACGATGTTTTTTTTAGCATCCACGAGGACGAGGAGCTGAGCCCGGAGCAGAAGGCCGAGCGCGAGCGCGAGAGGCGGATGGCGAACAACGCCCGGGAGCGGCTGCGCGTGCGGGACATCAACGAGGCCTTCAAGGAGCTGGGCCACATGTGTCAGCTGCACCTGAAGAGCGAGAAGCCGCAGACCAAGCTGCTGGTGCTGCATCAGGCCGTGGCCGTCATCCTCAGCCTGGAACAACAAGTCAGAGGTCAGCGCAGGAACAACAGAGATGGGCATTCCTTCATGCACGTTCACACACAACTAAATCCAATCCAACTTTCCACCCAAATTATTCGCATCTTTAACACTCGCGTGTCTCTTTGCTTTGCCGCTGTACCGCCTGTCTCTGTTTCATACACTTTCAATTAATGCTCCATAATAAAACGTCCACTTTAAAGGAGAATTCTTCAGGATTTTAAAAATTCAAATGAGGGAAAACATTGATATTTCATGGATTTTTTTTTGCCTACATTGTGTGACTGAGTGATCATTGTTGTATCTGCATCTCAATGTGTCCCACCGTTGACTGGTTGCCTGTTGAACCCCCCCCCCCCCACCCCAGAGAGGAACCTGAACCCCAAGGCGGCGTGCCTGCGGCGGAGGGAGGAGGAGAAGGCGTCCGCCGCCATGACGGACCCTCAGTCCATGCAGCTCGCGTTCCACCCCGGCCTGACGGACCCCGCCAACCCCATGGGCCACCTCTGAGCGCCCCCCGCCCCCGATAGTGAGGACAGCGAGTCAGTGATGAGAACTGTATGAGCTGAACACTTCACACCAGAGATAATCGCTGTCGTTCCCTGAGATGCATTCTTGTGAAAACGTCTCTTTAGATTAAACTGAATTGTGCGGTTTCAATGAAAGCTTCCTGGTTCGTTGTTTCTGATGCTGCTGTGTCTTCAATGTCCAGATGTTACATGAAGAGTACCCCAGGAGCATCCAGCTGTTTGGAGGGGGGTGGGTCCCGTGTTCCTCCTGAATTGGGCTGGGAGCACAGAGGACGGTGGAGAGCGCGACGCAGTGGAACAATCATCTCCTCACCTCCCGAACAAGACTTCTAACTTTGTGCCTGAACTTTATCTTGTAAGAGACGAACGCATTGTAAGCCGCAGATGTTTTTTTGTACATATTTTGTATATTTATTGAACCTTCCGTTGGGTTACGAGTGAACGGACGGACTCCCGGGCGTGACGAGGCGTCGTCTGCAGTTTGATTCTGAAACGGACGCTGGAGGTTTCAGGCCGACTTCTGACCGACGACGACGTCCCGCTTTTCCACTGTTCTTTCCCACCGACTCTTCCGAGCTCAGAGGACTGACATTCCCAAGTGTGTGTGTTCAGACAACAGAATTAATTTGTCCCGTGCAGTGTGTGTGTGTGTGTGTGTGTGTGTGTGTGTGTGTGTGTGTGTGTGTGTGTGTGCGCGTCTGAGTCTGAGTGTGTGTATGTGTATGTGTATGTGTGTGTGTGTGAATATTTCAGGGGTTCGGCCATTCTGTGAATGAACAGATCTCCATGAATGTCCTTGTGGGGCGTCATCTGTGGTTTGCTTTTGTAGTTCTTTTGGTTCTGAATCGGTGTCGCCGCACTCCCAACACTGTCACACTCCCTGAAACACGGGTCAGCAAACTCTCCTTCCTCCTCCCTAACATGTAGCCACACAAGCCCTTTGCATGTTTGAGTTTTTATTAGGACCGTTCCTTTGTTTTCTAAGTTATCTAAGTTATCTTTTATACAGATATGGTGAATCTATTCTTGTCACTGGTTGCTTTTGTCTCTGATTTCACACAGGAAGAACACTTTTCGTGCAGTCCGTTAGACGTTAGACCTCTGAGTGAGACCGTGTTGCAGAATACTTGATGTCTTGTTTGCGTATCGCTCTGCTGAACAGATAATAACGACAACACCTGAAGAATTTACCTGAAAATACTGCTATTATATCATGTACAGTTTGAAGTAGCCTACAGGCATGTGTCAAAACAATACTGTAGCAATAAATGTTTCTTTTTTCAAATAGTCTGTGTCTCCGTGTCTTACTGTGGAAAAACACACATCTGATGTGTGCTTCATAATGCACGTGTTATCATAATGTATCATAATGCAGGTCATTTTTTGTGTGATTTTATACACTGACTCACCACTGCAGTGATCCAGCGCATCATCATCAATAGCCGATTCTCTAATGTTACAAGTTTGACTAAAGATTTTCACGAAGCTTCAAGCTGAACTTGATATTTCGAGAGAGGTTCGTGAAACTTAACGGTGCTGCCCTTCATTCATTCATCCATTCATCGTCCACAGGGCTTCATGGGGGGGTGCTGGAGCCCACCCGTGATGACTCTTCCTCGCCTCACTTCTTGCTGTCAAATGCATGTTTTTGGACTGCGGGAGGAAACCTGCGTCCCACCGACTAAACATACGCGGGGACACAGAAAACCCGCAAACTCGGCACAGTGAGGCCCTGTACAGGCTGACTTAGAGGCCAGAGCTCAAACCACTGCAGCGCTGTGACCAGGCAGGAGAAAAGAATTGATATCTATTCTAGCTTATGTAACTCTGGGGTGAAGTACAACAATGTACATACAGTAGAACTGAACCGTCTGATAATCTGAAAGAAAGCTGAAAATGATTACTTCCACTGTGTATTAAGGTGTCACTAATGAAATAAGTGTTTCTGATGAGGAAGGAGAGCTCAAAATACTTCTTTTTATAGGAGAGGAGATTTTTTTTACTCTAGAAATGATCCAAAGTATCCTTCAGATCAGTTCAGCTCCATAAAGAGCTGGAGAGGAAGAGGGGCGCGCTTCCCGCTGGTCCCTGGATAAACTCGGCGTTTGGCAGCGAGCTGCGGGCATTTGGAGGATGTGTGTCGGAGGGGTCAGTGAACGCCTCTCTGAGCGGGGCTGCGTGTGATCGCGTCCGGGCGGAGGCGGCAGCGGGAGGAGCAGCAGCAGCAGCAGCAGGAGGAGCAGGGGGAGCGGGACAGTCTGACCGGACGCAGGAGGAGGACTCCCCGCTCAGCCGGTGAGTTTCTGACCGATTTCTTTACCGCTCAACTTTCAATCCGACTAACATTTGAACTGATCGTGACGCGTCGTCGGTGGTCGTCGACTCCCGGATCTTCAGAATAACTTCACCTCTCACTCAGTTCTTGCTCTGGTCAGCGGTGTGTCCGGGTGGGCTTTCTCTGTCAAACCCAACGCCTCTGTCCTCATTTGTCTCCGGGTTTGTTTCCCTGCTGTCTCCCGTTTGTTGAAGTTCATCACACAAACCGATTCAAACTGTATCTGACGACTGAGCGTCAGCAGCGGGACGCGGTCACAGGTTGGAGGTGAGGAAGTCTGATGTTGGTATTAAAAGTGTAAAGAACTAATTCACAGAAGTTCATTTGAATGAACGCAGGCTGTAAAGTCCACCGAGATGCAATCTGTGCTGTTTGTGCCTGGAAATCGTTTAATGCTGATTCTTTCGGAGGTTTTTATTGCCTCTTAAAGTTCCCGCGTTAGTAAAAAGCATTATTTCACTGTTGTGGTCGTTCAAATTAAGTTGCTAAACATTGAAAAACCGCGACTCTCGCCGTGTTTTCTACCGCTTGGCGATGCCAATTCGTAAACACCTTCATCTAAACGGGAGAACTTGAAAATTGCTCTAATTTGTGGCCTGTGAATATGTACAGCCCACCCGAGTGGTGAGATCAGGTCTTTGATCAAATATCTCTGTCAGTCTGATAAGGTGCCTCCCAAAAAAAAATGCCCAGCTGAATAAACTTTGTGAAGAACTCCCGAATCATAGAGTTATGATGACATTTGCTCAGTCTGCCAACTTGAAACTATAAATGACTCCTCCAGTCAAAGCTTGAGACTTTTATTGTGAAAAGAACCCGTTTTTGTACTACCTTTTATTAGGTTTCAAGTCTTTCGAGTTTCATTGGGAGTGACTGTGCTCGGGGGAGGCTCTTCAGATGAGTCCACATCGTCTCCCACACAACATCTCTTTTCAGCCTCACAGTCACGCACTTGTCGCCGATCGTCTCCCTCAAATGTTATACCATGAGGACGGTGACGACACCTCGGCGACCTTGGCCAGTCGCAGTCGTCATGCAGTTGGCCGCGCTCCGGCTGCACAATAGTACGCTGTCATTAGCACACAGAAGGAGCTGTTTTCATTGCGCAGCAATATCAGGCTCCCGTCTGTGCTCATTGATTCTGGCTTTACGTGGGGCGGCGCAGCTGCGGGCGGAGCTCTGAGGCCGTGTGTCACCGCTCAGCCTGCGACCCGGCTGCAGTGTTTTGTAAACAGCGTATTCGACCTGTTCTCATGTCAGTCTCCCATGCAGGGCCGGGCTCCCTCTAACAGACGTGTCTGTGTGTTCCCACCAGCTCGCCTCTGATCCCGGGCAGGGTCGGCATGGAGTCGCACGGGCCCAGCGGCTCCCCGGACGTCAGGGCGCAGAGGGGCTACGCGGTGCAGCCGAGCCCCCGAGGCGGCCAGGACGGCTTGTTTGGAGTGAGGGTCCAGGTTCAGGGGATCAAGGGTCAACCCTTCGTGGTTCTCAACACCGCCGGCCAAGAGAGCCACAGGGACATCTCGGTCATCACTCACCAGGCGGGGTACGACCCGGGCGTGGTGAGGAGGTCTGTGGACGGGAGGCGCTCCCCGCCGGAGACGCGGAGGGCCGCCAACCCCTCCGTGTTTCATTACCAGAAGCACCCGGAGATCCTGAGGCCGTACGACCCCGAAAGCAACAACCTGAACCTCGTCGTGCCCTCGCAAGCGGCCTCGGCCGCCCGCCCGACTGCCGGGACGAAGCCCACCGCCAATGGGACCAAACCCAGGATCCCTCTGCCCGCTGAGAGCCCAGACACGTGTGAGGTGGCCCGGAGCAAGACTCCCCCCTCCGGCGGACAAATCCCCACGAGACCCCCCAGCCTCGTGGACACCGACTCAATCGTGTCTGTAGGAAAGCTCATTAGCCAGTTCAACAACAGCCAGCGGAGGGGACGGGGCCCGAGGCACCGACTGGACCCGGAGGCGTGCCGGAGGTCGCGCAGCGCGGACAGCGGGCGAGTCTCCGACT
Source organism: Malacoctenus gilli (assembly GCA_032164315.1). Taxonomy (NCBI): domain Eukaryota; kingdom Metazoa; phylum Chordata; class Actinopteri; order Blenniiformes; family Labrisomidae; genus Malacoctenus; species Malacoctenus gilli. Next base: position 14,231,036 of record JASSRZ010000080.1, read on the forward strand.
CCTCCTCGTCCTCCTCCGCGTCGAGCCGGGCGTCGTCCCTGAGGGGCGTCAGGGGAGAGACCCCCGGTGGGATGTATCCCCCTGGATCCGCGAGGGCCCGGCTACTCAGTGACAACACAAACAGGAGGGGGGAGGAGGACAGGGCGAGCACGCTGCACCGGGGGCGCCATATCGTCGCGGCGACTCCGCAGGCCGCGGTGCAACCTCACGGGGCGGCGAGACCGCCCATCTCCACGTTGTGTATCGACCAAACCGAGGAGCCCGACGAAAGAGACGTTCAGGTAACGAGTTTTGTTTCAGGGCAAAGTCAGCGCGGGGAAGGTGGTAATTATTAGTTATATGTTCCCTAACCAGGTCACTCCTGATCTTCTGAAAGGACAGCAAGAGCTCTCAGCGGATCCACCTGAGGAGGCGACCAAACAGATTCTGTTCACGTACCTGAAGGATGGGTGAGTGACCCCCCCCCCTCCGCTTAGAACACACATCTACATCAGGAAGCACTGGTACTTTCTTCATACATGGAGGCCTGGTGGGCTCAAGCTGTGATTCTCGTCTGTTGTGGAGCCCCCGTGTCATCATGCCCAGTTGTCATGGGAACGTGGCCCTCTGTCTCATTAATGCTAGGTTGTCGTGAGCAGAGTTGTAGAAGTTTTTATGCCAGAGAAGAAGGCAGAACAAATGTTAAATGGGTTGATTTTCATTTAGCAATGACTTTAAGGGGTTAAAACCAAGGTGATGTCTGAGGGGTTCAGTATATTTGCCAAAATGTCAAGTCAAACTGTTTTTTGGAAAGTCAAAAAAAAAAAAAAAAAAGAACGTTTCGCTTGTTTTTGTTTGTACCTCTGACTGGAGTGTGTGTTTTCTCCACCTCTGCCTCGTCACTCCCATCCAGCTTGTGGTTGTGATCATGCAGCACGGTAGGGGGGGCAGCGAGGGGCCTCTGCTCCAGCTGCGTGTGCTCAAACACACGGTAGTCAGGAATGCCGAGCACGGACGTGTTTTCACAGATAAAATAAGATCCACTGGTGCCTGTCTCTCTCTCTCTCTCTCTCTCTCTCTCACTCCCTCTCTCATGCCCTTTTTGAAAAATGTGCTGAAGTATCATCACTATCTGTGGAACGGCTGCACACCGAGACAGATAAATGTTACACGTTTTCCTTTTGGGTGAATCAGAAGCGAACAACCTCCCAGAGACCGTGCTCTGCCTCGTGCCCATTAAGCTGGCGGCTGATGAGGTTTGATTCGACCAGCTCGCCCTGTTGGGAGCAGCTGCTGCTGCGTTTGAGAAAATATTTCTGTTGCTACTCAGGACGACGGATGACGACTCCACCACCCAAAGGAAAGTCAACCTGCTGCTTGGGAGGATCGAGAAGCTCAAGTGGAAGAACGCGGAGAATGTGGAGAGGGAGGAAAAAGTGAGCGCCGCCACGAGATGTTTGTGAACTCTCATCGGCCGTGATTTTAAAGCTTTGTCTGAAATGACTGATGACACCGTTTTTTTGCCCCCCGCCTGAACAAACAGGAGGTGAACCTGCTGCAGCAGAAACAGGCGGCGCTGGAGAGAGAAGTGTCTGAATTGACGCAAAAACTGGAGACCGAGATGAAGGTGGAGCTCTGGCCCCGCGCTGCCGATTCACCCCCGAGCCGTCTCCTGCCCCCCGCGACTGATGGCGTCCCTCTCTGTCGTTGCCGCAGAATGAAATGACGCTGGCCAAAGCCTGCGAGAAGGCGAGGACGGAGAAGAAGAAGCTCCAGGAGGAGCTGACCCAAAGTCAGGCCGAGCTCTGCCAACTCCGAGGGCGACTGGCTGAAGTCGATGCCGAGCTGCAGGCCACAAAACAGGAGTAAGGACGCCTGGGCTCAGAAGTCGTTCGGTGAAGTGCTCAGTGAAGATTGTCTCATCTGAAGCGCAGAAACTTGGCCCGCCTCACCTATTATATGGTTGCCTGATTGCGAGTGTTCAAGCTGGGAGCAATTATTTTGTGTGCTAATTAGGAGTCTTTTCTAATAATCCCTTTAAATTGAGCTGGATCACAAATTTCCTCACTCTTTTTACTTTGTTTTGCCTGAAAACCGTCAGCGGGCTTTAATTAGCTGTGGTTTGATACAAGTAGAGCGAGGGATGGCGCTCAAACACATCGTTTTTTGTGCTGACTCAACATTGTGCTAATGACTGTTTACTGAACAACAACACGGCACTATTGTGGACACATTTTGTGAGGCAAACTAATTATTATTATTATTATTACTACTTCTGCCAAGAAGTTGTTTTTTGGGAACATTGGTCCATCTCTCTCTCTCTCTCTCTCCCTCTCTCTCTCTCTTTCTCTCTCTATTGGCAGGAAATCTTAAAAAAATTATTGACAGATGGCGTCTTGACGGAGGTTTGCGCTCTCCATCAGAAGTGAATCTTCAGCTGAATGTTTCTATTTGTGACAGTTTGAGCTGCACATCAAAAACTGAATGTTTTGGGTTCAGTTGAACGCAAATACAGTGAAAAATAAGCAGATGCGAAGCAGGCTGCTGAGAAAACTGGACTCACTGAGGCCAAACACGTCACGTTTCTGCCGCGCTAAGCTGAAGTGCTTCACTGTCAAACTGGTTTGGTTTCAAACGGTCTTTCTGTGCACTGTTTACCTGCACGGCCCCTCCAACATCCAACAGCTAATAAGTGTTCGTGAGGAAGACTGAGGCCTTTGTCACACCTGAAAGAGTGAAAGAGTTGGTAGCACTGTTTGGCATTTAGCATAGCATAAACGTCTAGCTTAGGAAGTTTAAAAGTAGATGCTAAGCTAAGCTAAATATATGTTGTTCACCTATTAGCTAGATAGATGGATGGACGGACGGACCAACGGATGGACAGATAGATAGATAGATAGATAGATAGATAGATAGATAGATAGATAGATAGATAGATAGACGGATGGATGGACAGACAGACAGATGGATAGACGGACAGACAGAGAGACAGATAGACAGATGGATAGACGGACAGACAGAGAGACAGATAGATAGATTGATAGATAGATAGATACATGGAAGGACGGATGGACAGATAGATAGATGCACAGATGGACGGACGGACGGACGGACAGACAGACAGACAGACAGACAGATAGATTACAAATTTAAACTCCAAAACATTGAGAGCTGCCTTCATTCAGTCCCACGGAACAAAGTCTTCATCGGACATGAAGTCACATGTTTCCCATGAAGAGAGAATGAAGCAGCTTTGAAAGGCAGAACTAAATAGATTAGACTGTGAACTTTAACTCAATACTGTGCTCCACTTTCTTTCACCGCCTCTGCTCAAACTCTGTGGTCATTCAAGTGAACTGTGACGTGTGATGGGATGAAGGCCGTTGGACTGGAAGCGCATACAGTCCCGTTTACTTTAAACATGCAGCTTTCTGCGTTTCATCCCCTGTCAAACGAGTTGTGATGGCGTGAAAGTAACCGCTGAATTGTGTCTTTTTTTTCCCGCATGTTTTTCGCGCCGTCAGGCTGGCTCAGATGAAGGCGGAGAAAGAAAGATCAAAAGCGGCGATGAAGGATCTTCAGCATCAGCTGTCTGAGATGCACGACGAGCTGGACGGAGCCCAGAAGGCAGAAGTGATAAACGCAGAGAAAGAGCTTCTCCTGCGGGTGAATGTGAGCTCCGCAAAAAAATCAAACAGCGGCTGCAGCGCGTCCTCACTCGACTCTTTGTCTGTGTCCACATTGACGAATTCCTGTCAGGATCTCGCGCAGCTCCGCGTCGACTTCCAGGAGATGCTGCAGGTGAAGGAGGAGCAGGAGGAGGTGCTGCACCACAGGGAGCGGGAGCTGGGCGCTCTGAAGGGCGCGCTGAAGGAGGAGGTGGAGACCCATGATAAATACTTGGCGGCTCTGAAAGACGAATTCGAGGAGGAGCTGGAGAAGCTGCTCAGGGATTTGGATCAGGCCAAAGAGGTCAAAGGAGAAAAGTGATTAAATATCAAGCAGCCGTGACGAGCAGGAATCCAGCGTTGACATTTTCGCTCTCTCTCTTTCTCTCTTTTCTCCCAGAGCAATGACCGGCTGGGTCAGGAGAAGGTGGAGGCGGAGGAGAAGAGCGGCGCAGCGAAGGTGCAGCTGAAGGAGCTGAGCCAGGAGAGGGATCAGCTGAGGGGAAAAGTACAGGAGCTTAACAACAAGGTGGATCAGCTGAGTCAGGCGATCCAGGACTGTAAAACCACCGAGCGGCTGATGGAGCAGAGAGCAAAGCAGCTGGAGGTGGGAAGGAAGCAGGAGCCCAATCTGTGAAATGCCACTCACCTTTAGTATTCATGCCTTCATGTTGACCCAAAAACAGTCAATTCTTTTAAATTTTGACCAAAAATCTACCAAAAACTGACCTGATTGTGGACGAATAGGAAGCGAAAACACTGAGCTGGATTATCGAGAGTCCCTGCAGGGAGGTTTGGACAGAGAGGGCGGAGACGGGCGTGCGATTGTGACAGTTAAATGAAGTGAGAGTAAAGAGAGGTCAAAGGGCGGGCAAAACGTAGACGGTCATCGTCAGCGCGCTGAACAAGAGCCCGACAGCCTGAATAAACAGCGACATGGAAGTGTTCTGCAGGAATGACGTGGGAATAACAGCTCACTGTCATGTGTCATGAGCTTCATGTGTAAGATTTGAAAGATGGGGTTTAATTTTTGACGTTTGATCTAACAGGAACCAATTGAAGAGAAATGTGATTTTTTTTTAATTAAGTGGGAAAAAAATGTTGTTTTTGTAGTTTTTTATGTCCTCATGAGGGTTTTCAAGCTCGCTCGCCACGTTTCCCAGATTTTCAGGCAGATTTTCAGTCTCTGAACAGAGTTTTTTCCACTTTTTGCTTGTTTAAAGAAGCATCAGCAAACCTGCAGTTTGAAGATGTTTTCACATCAGTTGGTCTGACTGAAAAGACTGTTTTATGTCTGTTTTTATTGGCCTTCTGCTTCCTCAGAGGGAGAAGCAGCAGGTGGAGGAAACGCTGAAGGATGTGAGGAGGAACGAGGAGGAGATGTGTCAGTCCAACCAGTCGCTGCTCACTCGCCTCGAGGACGTGCAGGTAACGCCGCAAGGGTGTAAATGGGGAGCGGGGGTTGGAAAAAACAGATAGTTCGACATAATGAGATTGATATCTGGATGTGAGGTCATGGTGGAGAAACTTGGATCGTTTCCCCCCCCTGACAGAGTAAGCTGGCCAAACTCAACCATGAGCACAGGGAGCTGAAGGAGAAGCTGAAGGAAGAGAGGAAACAAATCGAGGAGCTGTGGAAGATGAAGACCGACCTGGAGGACGAGCGGCGGCTGCAGGACAGAGCGGTGGAGCAGCTGCAGAGGAAGGTAAGGGGTAAAGGAGGAGGAGGAGGAAGAGGAGGCCTTGTTTAAAGTTCCCCCCTTTTTTGTGGCCAGATGAGCGCTCAAAGTTTGTTAGTTTGACCCCCCTGGAAAAAAAAAAAACATCAGCAGGAACAGCTCATATTTCTTGGGCTCCTCTCATCCCCGCGTTCGTGTCTTATCTGAGCTCTCTTGTTTATCCTGCCCGGGCAGATGAACAGCATCATGGAGGAGTGCGAGGCGTCCACAGATGTGCTTCAGAGCCAGGTCGACGAGGCCAAAGAGAGGAGTCAGAGGGAGTTGGCCGAGCTGCGGAGACAGCTGCAGGAAAAGGGAGCTGAGCTGGAGAAATCCAGACAGGCAGCCAGAAAACTGCAGGAAGAGGTGTGGTGCACATTGTCCCCCTGATTCATCGCTATAGGCCTCAGCGCACTGAGTCACCCATGAAATAAGTCAACAGGCCGGCTGGAGAAGGAGTTTCCCCTTCCAACACATACTTGTTCAGTGAAAGTCACAAATAGTTCCGAAAAGTTTTAAGAAAAACCTCATCAGAGGCGACACCAGATCCTTCTAATGATCCTTTTTAACGATAGTTCTGAGTATCGGCCACTAACTCGCACCAGGCCACGAGTGTGTCGTTGATTTCCCGCTCCGTCCCGCATCCAGCTGCTCCCCTTGGAGGCGGACTTGCAGCGGCGTCGGAGGGAGCAGGAGGAGGCCCAGCAGAGGGGCCGGCAGCTGGAGCAGAGGGTGGAGGAGCTGCAAGAGCGGAGCGCCGCCGCGGTGGAGGACCGAGAGCGGCAGGTCAAACTCATGGAGGTAAAACGTCTCAGATCTCAGGAGGAGTTGATGTCCTCTGAGCCCTTCAGACATTCAGTGCAGAGAGTTTCCCTAAACTTCAGGCGGGTCATTTATGTGCATTATAGATATAACTGAGACTCGTTTGACGGACATCAAAATGTATAGATGAACGACTGAACTGGAGCTCCTTCCTCTTCTGGAATTTTGAGAAACAGTGTCTGTCCATTGGAGACATCAAGAGACAATCACCAGCAGTGACTTCCCCTGTTGCCATGATACAATAAGGCTTATATTCACACTTTAATGAGGTTTTTCTCCTGTTTCTCGTCTGTTCAGACGACTGCCTGAGCTCTCTCACCCTGTTCTCACCTCCAGCAGCTGCATCTGTTTGTCGAACTGATGACAAAACATGACGCGCTGACACTTCCATGTTGACACTGCGTATCAGCTGAGGTAGTTTGTGTTTACTGAAGAAAAAGTCATCCGACCTGTCTGAGCACTTTCAGATCCCCCCCCCCCACACACACACACAGACACAGACACACACACCCTGCGTCCCTCATCAAAACTCCCACAGACGGGAACAATCGAATTAAAACCCTTGTTTTCTCAGCGATTATCTCGCGACGGCTGCGTTCTTTCCCCCTCCAGCTTCCTCCTGTATTATTACTGGACGCCCGCTTTTTTTTTTTCCCGCGCTCGGCGTCGGCCAGCCGTGGGAGGGAGGGGCCCCCGTCCTCCGAGCGAGCTCGGGGAACTTCCCGGCGTGCGGCCGAAAGAGGTGAAGTCAGCGCGCTCCGACACAAATCTCACGCGCGCCCTGTCCTCGCAGGGGCGGATCCGTCAGCTGGAGGAAGACCTCAGCGATGAGCGCGGCAGTGGCGACCGCCTGATGGAGCGGCTGGACAAAACCAAAGAGCAGGCAGGTCCCCCCCCCCATACTGTTTCTGACCCCGTTTTTAAACACTAAGCCATCACATTGTTGTCTTACGTTTGTCAGTTCCTCTGAAGCAGCGCCGCAGTCGTCGTGAGACCCTCGGGCCTCCGTGTGTTTTTATTCTAAACACATGTGGGGCCTGAGTGCTCAGATTTCCTCTCACACACTAAAGCTGCTGATTGGCAATGTGAAACAACGCTTCCTGCTGTTGTCCCCGGACAACAAACGGTGTTTTTTGTTTCTTTTCATTCTTTATGACTGAGCGTCTCGGTTTGGATTTCTTCATCTGCGATTGCCGCCGTGAGCCCCTCACATCTTCAGCGGGCCTGAGAAGTAGGCCACCATTCATGGGAGCGAAGCCGCGCAGACTAATTGACACAAAATGCTGTTTTGGTTGCAGTGCAAAGACAAGAAACAGCTAACTATTGTGAGCCGCTATTCACACTCCCCGTGCAGGGCCTCTGGACGTTATTAGCGAGGAGAGCCTTCAGATCCGATGCGGCCACTCAGACCAGACGGCATTTCCTCTGCTCTGAGGAGCCGGGCTGGGAGCTTTTCATTCGGCCTATTTGTCACCAGGCCCCGCCCCTTTTTAATAACGCTCAGCTATGTTTTCAGTCAATAGTGAGGGGGACACAAAGGAAGTGTTCAGTGGTTGTGCGTCCACACGTTAACTCACCAACAAGCTAGGTTTCACTAAACCTTCTGACTGACTGCTGAAATCCACATTTCTGTGCACACGCGTGTGTGTGTGTGTGTGTGTGTGTGTGTGTGTGTGTGTGTGTGTGTGTGTGTGTGTGTGTGTGTGTGTGTGT
>JASSRZ010000080.1:14239035-14255880 GCA_032164315.1 Malacoctenus gilli
CACACACACACACACACACACACACACACACACACACACACACACACACACACACACACACACACACACACTCCGTTCCCAGGAGTCTGGTGACTTAAGCCTTTGAACCAACTTAATGAAAGTCTCAAGACTTGAATAGATGAGCACAAATGACAAAAAGTGTTTTTTTTTTTATCAGATTCAGAGACGTCTCAAAGCATTTTCTTAATTTCAAGTACATCCTGAAGTCAAACAGAATTCAAACTAAACTCACTGAGGCCGAAAGATACAGAAAATCTCAGAGTATTTATGCAGCTAATCTTTCATTCATTCACTTTTTTAATCTGATATTTGCGGCTTTATCCAGAATAAAGACTTGAAGAGCAGAGTGAATCATCTGGAAGGCTCCCAGAAGACGAACCAGGACTCACTCGTCTCCAAACTCAACAGTCGCATTCAGGAGCTGGAGGAGAGGTTACAAGGAGAAGAGAGGTGAGTCGCCGCCTGCACATTCCCACCGAGAACCGTCTCGTATCAACATACCAGGAGAGCAACGTGAAGGCATGAGCTTATCTGAGGTCTGCGCCGCTCAGCGAAAGTGACGCCATCAGATACTCGACGGCCGCCGTCATGCGGTCTCTCGTATCACTTTCCCGGCGGTTGTGAGAGTGAGAGCATCCCTCGTACGAGAAGGTGTTTAGTTTCAGGAAGCTGCTGCAGCGGCGATGTGATCTCCCGGCGTTTTTGTGCTCGCAGGGAAAACAACAGCCTGCAACAAGCCAACCGCAAGATGGAGCGCAAAGTGAAGGAGATGAAGATGCAGTCGGACGAGGAGCACGTCAACCTGCAGAGCCAGAGAGACCAGGTAGCCGGCGCGTCTTCCAACCCCGCTGGGGAGCCGGGAGCTGGCAGCCCTGACTCAGGCCTGAGCGTATCTCCCTCCCGTTCGCCCCGCAGCTGACTCAGAGGCTGAAGACGGCGAAGAGGCAGATGGACGAGGCGGAGGAGGAGATCGAGCGTCTGGAGCACGCCAAGAAGAAGCTGCAGAGGGAACTGGACGAGCAGATCGAGGCCAACGAGCAGCTTCACGGCCAAATGAGCGCGCTGCGGAACGAGATGAGGTGATCTCTGCGCGCCCACCGCCGGGTTCAAATCGAGCTTTTTGCAAAACTCTCGTAACTTTCTGTCCCTTTTTTTTAAATGTCCACAGGCGTAGGAAGAAATCACCTCCCCTCATTAAGGTCGTGGAGAACGACGGGAACGACGTGGACGACTTCGGCTCTGACTGACAAAAAAACCCCAACCTCTTTTAAAGCAACAAAATTGCACAAAACTTTTCTGTACTTTATTTTGGACTCACTATGAAAATGTGACACTTTCATAATTCACTAAAAAAAAAAAACTCAGGTGTGACTTCCAGTTTAAATTAAATGGCACTTTGCCAAGGCTGCCCTCTTGTGGCGATATGCATAACTACATTATTATCTGCCAATTCAGCAGGCCAACTTACGCTCCTGTGCTCACTGTGATTCTTTTTGTGTTGTTACCTAAATTATTATGACTGTGTGAATTAAAAAAAGATGGGTGATGATTTAATAAATGATTACATGTTTTAAAGAAAATGTTGAAGTTTTTGCAAAAAATGGGAGTTTCTCCTCATCTGAGGGTTGTCTACTCAGAGAGTTGGCACAAACGGAGAGTCCTATTTGAAGTTACATGTGGAAACAACTCCAACACATCGCTGGCGAACCTCGTTTGACCCCCCCCAGCAGCCCTGAAAGCTGATGTTGCTGCGTCCGACGAGGAGAGTGAGAGTTGTACGCGCGGATCAATGGCGTGTGCTGAATGGCTGCGGCCGTCCAGAGGTGGAGATTGGTCCCCGGTGGGCTCCAGAGGTTCACTCCGCTGGCTGTCCTGCACTTTTCCTTCATCTGTTGGCACGGCGATACATGGAAGTACAGCACAAGAGAAACATGAGGCAACACTGTGCTCTCAAACACGGGATACTCAAGGAGTTCCTGGCAGAGTTCCTGGGGACGTTCGTCCTGGTGGTGAGCATCATTTGCTGGCTTTATTTGGCAAATCTTTGTCTTTGATTGCTTTGTTACTGCCGATCTGGATCTCAGTGACTCAGGTTATGTTCACAATTGTCCTGAAAGATCTAGTGTGATGCTTTTCTGAGAAGTTTTTTTTGGAAAAAGAGTGTCTGAATTGCTGTGTCCTCTGTTTGTTTCCAGCTGTTTGGCTGCGGCTCAGTGGCTCAGACCGTCCTGAGTAGAAACACGCTGGGTGAGCCTCTGACCGTCCACATAGGCTTCTCTGTGGGCCTGATGATGGCAGCGTACGTGGCTGGTGGTATTTCAGGTAAAACATCTGCCCCCCCCCCCTCATTGACGTTAAAAACCCTTCTGTTGAGTTTGGGGCTCTGAGCTGAATGCAGGTGCAATAAAGCTTGAGTCACAGTCAAAGGATGTTGCTGAGATAAGAGTCCTCCTCCTCTGGACATCCACTTCCCGTCCAGTCATCCGCAAAACTTTTAATAGTTCAGTGATTAACTGTGAGTTGTTTGCATGCTGGCCACCTTTGCTGCTGTGGGACTGGAGATTTAGCACCACACACTCTTTGATTGAATTTATAGTTAATCCAAACAACATTTGCCAGGGTTTACACAGCCTCCCCCCCCCGTGTATGTGTGTGTTGTTGTGAAAACATTGTTTCTCATGAGGCTTGTAATAATATAACTTTACGGCCTCCCGTCCTGCCAGATGCCGCCTCCGGTGTCAGCAGGAACGTGCCAGCTCTCTGTCCGGACTCCGCGAACGTGTACTGACCATTGATTTGTGAGCAGTGGTGCGCCGCCTCTCCGGGGTCGTACATAACCCTGGGCACTAAATGTCCTGTGAGCCGCATTGATCACGGGCCGCATTCATCCGCCTATGACAGCCTTTTCCCGACCGTGGACGGGAATGCCGGACTCGTGGCCGAGCCACAGCTTCATCTGCTGCCAAATCGCGGCAGCAGCAGCAGCGGCAGCAGCAGCAGCAGCAGCAGCAGCAGCAGCAGCAGCAGCAACAGCAGCAGCAGCAGCAGCAGCAGCAGCAGCGTTTCACGCAGACACATTATGATGTATGTGTCGGAGACGAGAGCTGTCAGGCTGCGAGCACAGCTTCATTAAAACATGCTGCCCGTTGTGTTTTTGTTTTGTTGTTGTTTTTTAACCGAGTGTGAATTTCTAATAAGTGACCATGATTCTGCCTCTTTGCTCTCAAGCAGACAAAATACCACCCCAACCACTCCCCCCCCTCCCCTGGGGGGCCGCTGCCCTTCTGCTGTCTCTCGTAAAAGTGACGGCCTGGTTAATGATGGAGAGGGGACATTATGCCAGCCGCCCCGCACCCACCGCCGCCCCTCTTTCACGCTGTCCTTTGTCCGTCTGTCCCAGGGGGCCACGTGAATCCTGCCGTGTCGCTGGCCATGGTGATCCTCGGCAAACTGAAGATCTGGAAGTTTCCCTTCTACGTCATCGCCCAGTTCCTCGGGGCCTTCGCGGGAGCCGCCGCCGTCTTTGGGCTTTACTACGGTGAATTCACTGGAGGAGCTGAGAACCCAAACAAAGATCAACCAGACGTTGAGTACGAGACAGGAAGTGACGTGTGCGGTTTTGAAGTTGTTTTCTTTTTTTGTCCCCCCCTCAACACCAGATGCTTTCATGGACTTCACCAGCGGGATCCTGTCTGTGACGGGAATCAATGCAACAGGTCATATTTTCGCCTCCTACCCGGCCAGACACCTGTCGGTGCTCGGAGGATTCATTGATCAGGTGAGCGCCGGCCGGCGGACCGGCCGCCGTGACCCCGTGACCCCCCCCCCCCCCCCATCTGTGACGCTCCCGCTTTCAGGCACCAAATGCTGCAAAGTCTGACAAAAGTGGCAAATGCAAAATTGATTGTCCCATTTAGTCTGAGAACACCCCCACTTTTTTTTTTTTTTTTCTCGCTGAGTTGGGTCTAATGACCCATTTCCTGGCATTCACCGGAAGGTCACATCTACTTAACACCGTTTCACCAGCTGCTGAGTCGGTGCAGCCATCCAAAAATAACACGTTTGTCGGCTTAAAACTGCGAATGACTGAAGTCAGGTGAGCGTGAGAGATAAGTCTGACTGGCCACATCCTCATGTTGGTGTTTCCTCTTTCATTCCTGTGTGACTGTGTTGTTTACAGGCCACATATGAGCCGCAGCTCCTTGTTTGAACAGTGATGCGATCATTTTTCAGATCAGACCTCTTCATTTAATTATGACAGGAGCATCGAAACAGACACACCTCACTTTGTGACACATTGATTTTTTTTTTATGACAGTGTAAATGTTGTATTGTGCGCTTCAACTTTATCATAAAATTCAGTGCAATTACAGAAATAAATCTCAGTTAAAAAAACAAAAACAAGACAATTTCACACATTTGAGCAGTTATTTACGATGTGAGTTGTTGGAAGTTAAAGGTTGTGTGAAAAGTGAAGTTAAAACACTGACACTGCTCAGGTTTTATCGCAACACCAAGTTGTCATGTTTTGGTAGAATAACAGGGTTTGATTTATTTGATAACTTAAGATGTTAAAGTTTGCTGGGATTCACACACACACAGGCATCCGCACACTCCAGTGTTAGTTTGACACAGTGCTTTGCTGCCGTGCTCAGTCCTCTGTGCGCGCTCAGTGTCGCCGCTCTGCCCCTGCAGGTGGTGGGCACGGGGATGCTGGTGCTGTGCATCCTCGCCATCATCGACGGCGGGAACATCGGCGCTCCCAAAGGCGTGGAGCCGCTGGCCATCGGCCTGATCATCATGGCCATCGGCGTGTCCATGGGCCTGAACTGCGGCTACCCCCTGAACCCCGCCAGGGACCTGGGACCCCGGCTGTTCACGGCGGTGGCCGGGTGGGGGATGGAAGTCTTCAGGTAACCGGAGAGGAAGGTGTCACGATTCGTCCTTCATCCACCGTAATCTGCCGCAGACAGAAGATGAATGATCTGTTGTTTACATCACTGGCCTCGTCACGTTCTTCCCTCGTTTGTTTACTGAGATGTGAACCAGCTGACCTGCAGGTTATATAATGTCACATGAAGTGGACAGATGCGGTCGATGGCGGCCAAATGATCCACGCAGGCCTCTCTGCCAGCTGCACGCGCGGCTGCGAACGATCTCCTCAAACTTTTTTTTATTTTTCCCTCCCCCTCCGCCGGTTCCCGCAGCACGGCGGACTACTGGTGGTGGATCCCGGTGGCGGGGCCCATGGTCGGAGGCGTGGTGGCGGCCGTGGTCTACTACCTGCTCATCGAGCTGCACCATCCCCGCGACGAGCAGGAGAAGCAGCAGGCGGAGGACGCCGAGGAGGAGGAGGAGGAGGAGGAGGACGAGGAGGATGACGAGAGCAGCCTGAAAGACAAATATGAGATGATCACCATGAGTTAAAGAAGACGCTCACGGGTGGAACTGACTGTGCTCACTGTCACACGGATTGAAGGCGTGCCGCGACATCTCTTGTCGGCGCGCTTTTGTTTGTAGAGAAATAGGCTGTAGTTTTATTTCAGACTCTGCAGAAACAAAGCGTCGCACTGCTGAGACCTCTGAAACCTCCACAGTTTCTCATTTTCTAACAGCAGCTAAATCACACCAAAGAAACTTTGTTTTGTTTTTTTACTGTGCATAGATACAGATCAGCCATAACATTAAGACCAATGATGAGCAAAGTGACGTTCTTGTTGAGACACTTGTTGCTGGATGGGGGGGGTTCCTGGTCCTCAGTGAAGCATCAGTGTGAGCGACTGTGAGTGTGATTGGTGGAAACGTCGAGTGTCGTTCGGATGCAACAGCGTCAGGATTCACAGGGCGTCGCTGTCTCTGATGTCCAACACGTAATGTTCTGACTGATCGGTTCAAGTATACTAGCAACATGTTGCTCCACCCTTGTGAGATAGACAATCCACCCGCATCCTTTGTTTTTATTGGTTATGTTTCATAAACACATTAAAAGTCTGAGTCGTCGTTGTGTCTCCATATTTTCCATCTTACTCTCCACCTGATTGTGTTGTACAGACTCCTCTGTGTATATAGGAATCATCCTTCTGCATGATCTGACGTTTTCGTACTACGTTTATTAGGCCGGTTCCTCCTGAGCCGTTGTGATGAACTCGTGTGTACATGAAGTTTTTGCCCTTTTTTTCTGTGTTTTACTTTGAATTTTTTGTAAACCGCCATGAATTGTCCCTTTGACTCAGTATTGTTTGTCTACAATAAAGTTTCTACAAACAGTTTCCTGAGACGCTTCAGTTATTTCACAACCTCAACACTGAAATCTTTACATGTACACTATGTGGATGAGAACTGCAACATGTGTATTTTTACAGTAACTCCTACAATATTATGTGTAAAATGCAGCTGAAGTTCTTTCAGCAGAGAGACGCAGCTGTTAGTCTCTGAACGTTTCACACATGAAATGGCTTACTTGGTGTTGGGTTGTTAGAGACTGGGACATAAGGCCCCATCACTTGGATTCTAGAGCTGTTTCTTATGCTCTCATCGTTTATGTACATTGTTTATGTTCAAGAATCGAGGACCTGAGAGAAGAACGGATGTTGGATCTTGCATCCACAGGAGCTTTGAGTGCTGGCGTCACACTCTGAGAGGAAGAGGGGGGGGACATCCCCGCTCTGGTTGCTGATAACAGGATGTTATTTGCCCTTCATCACATCCGTGACAATAATAACACCTCGATAATTGTCTCTGCGACAAGCAAGACTTCAGTGGCGCTCTGAGTGCTCGTGATTTCTCTGCCTTTCAAAATGAAACTCTAATCACTCAGGAGAAAAATAGCAAAACGAGAAAAACAACGAGTGAACTGAAGACTATATTTTGGTTTTGGAAAGATTTGTTTGTCATTTGTGTTTGTGGTCACATTCAAAAATAAAAACGTGAGTACAATATAGAGCCAGCTGAAGATTGAATGAGCAGAACAGTCTCTAAATTGAATGATTTACTTCCAATGTTTAAACAATTTGTTGTACAAATATTTCCAGTTTTGGGTGTTTTGGATGATCACAACAACTAAAGGAGCATTTATGAATCCCATAAACCCTCATTGGAGTAAACGTGAAAGCTGCAGGGAGTGTTTATCTCACACCAGCTTGGGGCCCGACGCAGAGCTCACCACTGTTCATGCGAGCTTGTCATGTATTCAGCGGAGGACTGCATCGAGGAAAATCACTGTGTGTGGACTGACTGACGACTCAATAATGAGACATGTGCAGGTGCATGTGATTCTCTGGGTGTTTGCGGGCCCTGAATGATGCAGGAGGCTGTTAGTGTGCCGATTCAGCCTCGCTTTGAAGACGCTCTGACAGTGAGGAGCAGCTCAGCGCTGAGGAGCAGACTTCAGAGGAGCGGCGCTATAAAAATGCATTTCACATTCTCTCTGGGTTCACAAAATAAGTTCAGTATGGAGAATGATGCTTCCCTCCAACCTTCATCTGAACTGACAAACAGACTTTGGAGCCGTTTTGACTTTTTTTCAGGTTGTCTGCGCAGAAGATTTTCTTCCAACAGTCGCAAAGTATCGACAGAAATCCTTTTTGCTTCGTTTTTTATTCGGGAGACAGAAAGAAAAATACTGAAATTTCTCCAGTCTGAATGGATAAACACCAAAACAGTCGCAGTGACTTGGGAGTCGCCGCTGTGCCTTCAGTGGAGGTCCATTGTCAGAGTTTGAATAGGAAGCACGAGTTCGCTGCTGCCCGTCCAGCGTCGGTGACACTCTGCAGGCCGGTGCTGCGGTTACAATCCTGCTTTGTCCCTGCAAGGAGAGACAAAAGGTGCTGCTGGCCGAGGGGGCCGTGACATCACCTCGCGGAGCGTCCGGGGCCTCCGCATGCACAGCATTTACGGCTTCTTCTGTGACGTCACTTCACACACAAAAGGTCACGGAGAGACGGTGGGGAAAAACGCAGCGCGGGTTCAGAAACGACGTCAACGGGAACTTGTTGGAACGCAGAAAAACAGCGGTGCTGAAGCTCTGCGGCTCACCGCCGTCGCAACCAGCGGCTGCAGCTCGGCACCCGTATTGAAAATCAATTGCTGGGCCACGTTTCACTGCATGCATGTATGCATGCGTCCAGGATCACACACATATACTTTCCTATGGCTATTATATCACCAGCACCAACATGAGGGGGAGCTGCCAATAAGTGCAAACAGAGAGGATTGAACAGGGAAACAGAAGTGGGGAGGATTTCAAAACAACAACTGTTACGTGCCAGTTGTGAAGGTCTAGGGCATGGCACGGTAACTGAATAAAAAGAATGTTCCCGGGCGTGGAAAATGAACTGGCTTGGAGGTGGTTTTCATTTACAAAACGTTCAACAACAATTTATTGATGAAAAACATACGTAACTGACAAAAACATGTGACAAAAAAGTCAATTAGCTGACACCGAAAAAACAGCTGAGGCAGAAGTGACGAAAAAGGTGCTGCAGCCTCCGAGGACCCACGGCCCCTGTGTGCTGGGCCGGCTCTGCCTTTATACCCGGCTGATGGGATGATGAGGGCCAGGTGATGAGGGAGCTGGTGGGCAGGGCAAGGGAAAAGAAAACAGGCGTGTGCCGTAACAACAACAAAACGAAAGCCTGAAGGCAAAATAACTAAAATCTTTTTTTTTTTTTTATCCTCCAGACTGAATCAAATGAATATTCCTCAATGACGTTTGAATGTGAGCTTCTCATGTTAAAGTGCACAGCAAAGAAAAGGCAGCCAGTGGGTCTTTTGGTGATTCAGCAGCTGCTTGAAAACCTCTGGCTGCAACACTTCACCTAAAGCAGCTGCTCCCTCTGCTGTGAACGCGCCTCCACTACAGCCTGAACCAGGATCAGCCTCACTGTGCTTCTGGCCCGGGCGCAACGAAGAACGACCGAGGGATCGTCAAACAGGACGAGACTCAGGACAAGTCTGTTGGGTTCTGGTTCTGAAGCGTGCAAAAAAAAAAAAAAGTTCCAGAGGGATGAATGCAGGTTACAACAAAACACAAGGTTCATCTTGCTCATGATGTCGGAGGGGAAAATAAAACAGGACAAAGAACAATTCAGGAGAAAGAGAAACGCGTCTACACAACACAGTCTCAAGGATTTATTGTAGCAAACGTTACAACCATCTTCAAGAAAAGTGATGAACAATTCTGGAGTCTCAGACATCACACAGAAAACTGGTTTCTGTATTCAAAACAACAAAAGGTGGAAATTTCTCAATTTTTTTCCCCATTTGTTAGATGTTACATTTATTTTTTTTCCCTAAATCATACAGATGTAGATCAGTTACTCTGGCCACACTCACTGAATTTCCTCAACCTAAATTAAGAGATAGAAACGCGACAAATCAGCCGATAACACTGCGTTTTTCGTAGCAAGTACGCGACACGACATAGCTCATCGAAAACAAAATGAATCCAACTTCCAGGACAACAAGAAAAAAAAAAACTTTGTTCATGAAAAAACAATATGGGGTTTTAATTTGAAGGGAGCGCTTCAACTTTGAAACAGACACAGGAAGTTAACACATTCTGCCGAGTCCGTGTTCACAGAGGAGCGCTGGCCCGTCTTGTTCCAGTGCGGCCCAAAAGAAGGCACAATCAGCACTCTGATCACAGCTGGATTGATTCAGGAGGTGAATGATTCAATCAGAGACGACAAAACGTTAAAAACATCAGAAATTAAGATTAAGAAACGCCACGTCGGGGCTCCGAGCGCCCGTCCTCTCGACAAAACGCGTCGGACAAGTTTCAATCCGCGGAGCATGGATGGTTCGAGATCGTTACAAGTGATGCCGTCAAAACAAACCAACCCACACTTCCCATCATGCACTTTGAGTTTGTCCTCAGGCCGATCGCTAACTTTTGTTTTCACCGCAATTTGAGTTTTTGTGCCGCCAAAGTTTTTTTCCATCTTTGTAATCAGATCGGGGGGTGAGGGAGGGAAGGGGGGGATTTCAAGGTCTGAGTGCAGGCGACAGCTGAGCCGCCAGAGCGTCGAGGCCGAAAGAGCGCACGCGCGGCAGACAGGAAACAGGGCTCTATTTTTGATTTTTGAACGAGTCTTTTAATTAATGCATTTCAAGTACTCCAAAAAATTACATCTCTTTGCACAATACAATTTGAAATTTTTTTTTTTCCGTTTTCTTTTTAGTAAAAATGTTCAAAGTGAACAAAAATTTCCGATACTGTATAAAACACAGTGAACATTAAAATCAGACAGTAGTATTACTTTTTAATCTTGTGTTCTTTCGGCCTACATCACCTACGACATTTCAACTCAATTGGGACATTTGTTGTTGGTTTTTTTTTCTTCTCAGTGCACGTTTAAGCTAAAAACTTTACCAAGACTACGAAATTAAAAAGAAAGTAAAAATTTACAGGCATTTATTCTGCTGCGCGTCTACCCAAACCATGCCACAGGATAACAAAGACAGAAATGAGAATGTAACATTGACTCCATCACACTGAATTGTTTTTGAACCATTGCTGATGGCGGAGAAGAAAGTATCAGAAGCAAACTCCAGTTCAACTAGCACATATAAGAACATAAATAACTTAGAAGAGAGGAAAGTCTGTCACATATGAACATCTCTGAACATCTTACTCTGGAATTAGAATACAAAAAATCAAAACAGATGTATCAAAAATGTCATTTTTCCCATTTTTCAAATGAAATGCAAGGTTTTTTTTCCCGTTTTTTTTTTTTCTCTCGTTTTCAGAAGTAACTGTACAAGTTTTACAGGTAAGTTCTCCGAGCCCCGGAGGACGTGAAGCCGGCCGCCCCCCGTGCCCCCCCCCCCGGAGAAGGGAGTTTAAAAAGAGCTCCGTTTGTTTTTGTACAGACATGAGAAGTTGGATCTGCCGCCGACCTGCCAAATTCACCCGCCCTGTGAAACAAAGTATGACATGGGTTTCTTTCCACCCCCCAACCCCATCCCCCCTCCCAGAGCACATGTGATGTTTACGACCATCAGGACAAGTGTTGCAAGAAGATATTAGCTGCGATTATAACTGCATGCACTTTAAAGAAACAATGCTGGGGGGAGGGGGTAACAGAAAGCGAGGGACGTCGCGAAGACCTCTCGCATGATGGGGGAATAAAAAAAATTGGTGCCTCTGTGGTTCGTGTGACACTTTTCACCCTCATGCAGAAAGCAGTGAAAACGTTTGCACAGCAAATAACTCACAGGGTTTCGCACAGGTCGCCGTGATCACCAGACCCCCCCCCCCAAACCCTGCCCCTTTTTCTGCAGCCAAGGGAGGGTAAAAAAAACAAACACCTGAGGTCAAACAATCCCACCGACACGACGGCCGCCGTCTCCTTCCTCTTACTCAGCCGGAGCGGCTCCGCGAACCCTCCAGGTGCTTCCTGTGTTACAAAAGATCTCCGCGAGGGGGGGGCGGGGGGGTTCGTTGTTGTTTTTATGGCACGCCGACGCAAAAAAAAAAAAACTCAGGCCGAGCGCTCACGAGCTCTTAAGGGGGGGCCCGATCAGAGGGGGGGGGGGGGGGGGGGTACCTGCCGGTTTCATGGAACGGGGGTTTGGAAGCAAAACAAAGTCAGACTGCCGCCGCGTGTCTCCTGTGGAAGTCGTGAGCAAACACAGAGGAATGTGTCAAGTGAACCGAAACGTGAACACACACTGCCGCTCCCGACCGACATTAACAGCTGTCAAAGCAAATCGTGTTGAGTGACGTACAAATATTACAGACCTTGGTCAATTAATAGTCACATTTAATAAATGTGTCCGCATGCCCACATTGAAAAGTTCTTAGTTTCGCTATCTGAATAATAATAGAATGATTTTAATCTTACATCTTATTTTTTTTCTCCTTTTCTTCTTTTTTTTTTAAGTCATTTTTAAAATTTACTTCCACACTCATGTAAACTAACTCTGTAACATGATACACTCTCACTTCTACACTACACCACAGCAGCCCTCACTTTCCCTTTACTCTTCATATTTGAACAGGTAGATTCATCACCAGCTTCAGTTAGTGGTTATTCATTCTTTATCATCGAAAAGAAAGAAAGAGAGAAAGAAAAAAAAACGCTGTAAGACAGTGAAACGTCGTATCAAACTAGGCCACGTTCCCTTTTCCTCTCCCCGCATGTTTCCTCCTCGAGCTTTGATACGCAGCAAAAAAACATGATGTACGAAAGAGGAAAAAGAAAAGAGATGAGAAAAAAAGAGACCTTGAGCTGAGAAGGCCTGAAAAGTGGGATATGGCGACCTCGATGTTCGATTAAAAAAAGAAAAAAAAGAGAAAATCAAAACCGAGAGAGCTGTCGAAAGTGAGAGAGATCCACCTGATTGGACCCCCCGGCGAGAACGCGACGGCGTCGGGTCCTCGAGCGGCGGCGTCCAAAAGGAGCTCGTCACGCCCATCGTTCCTTCATTTGTGTGTTAAGAATCCTGAGAGCACTAACCGAAGAAACCGAACCGAAAGAATCAAAGAAAAAAAACAAACAAACAAAAAAAAAGTGAAGAATTACACATTTACAGTAGAAGAAATAGTTTGTTTTCACTTATGATACACTAAATATTTACAGTCACATGCAGAGGACTGTCTGCACGAGGGACCGGAGCCTGTGTGTCTTTTGCTGTTTGACATGTGAAAAAAAAAGAAGGAAAAAAAAAAAAAATCACAAAAGTGCCGCAAAATCCCCTCTGAGTGTCTCTCATTCCTGGCTAGTATGGTGAGAAACAGAAAAAAACGAAAAAAGAAAAAAAGTAGCACGGAACAATTCACCAGCAGCCACGAGCTCGTCACTCAAGAAGACGCTGCAATCAAAGAAGAAAAAAGAAAAACACACATCACAGAATGGACTAAAGCTACACATGATTCCTTAACTCCTTGGCACTCCTTCGAAAAAGAAAAGAAAAACGAAAGTACGATGGAAAAAGATGCGAGATCGCACTGCATTGGAAATGGCTGATGGTCGAGTCCACTCCACAAAGAGCCAATCGAGTCGCTCGGCGAGCGGTTCTCCTCTTTTTCGGGTGTCTGCTTCTGTCTGTCGATGGAGGATATGGTGGTGACTAACAACCATGTCAGGCTTTTCTTTGGATGGAGTGACGCTTTTGTTTCCCACTGTAGGCACAAGGAGGAGCCAAGGCATTGGAGGGGGAGGGGAGCGGGGGGGGGGGGTGTCTGGGTGCAGGGGGAAGAGGGGGGGGGGCTCAGCGTCTCATCTGGCCCATCTGATAGTTCTCCCGGGGCTGACGGTGGTGCCTCTGGGGTTGCGCCTGCCGCTGCGGCTGCCTCTGGGCTTGCCGCTGGCCGCCGTGCCCGCCGTGCCCCCCGCCGCCGCCGCCGCCGTGCCCGCCATGGCCGTGCTGGGACTGGTGCTGCACCTGGGAGTTGGCGTGCTGCTGCGCTCGTCGCCGCTTCAAAGTGCCTGCGAGAGAGAGAGAGAGAGAGAGAGAGAGAGAGTGAGGCGAGGTGAGGTGAGAGGAAGCTCGGCTTTCGGTGTCGAGTGAGAACGAACAAACGTGTTGGTTTTGCTGCGGCTGTTCGGATTTGAACTGACTGGCCAAAAAAATGTTCGTTACGCATCCTTCTCGTTTACTTTCAAGAAAGGAAGAAAGTGTGGCTCACATGTTGGACGTCACTGAGACGACGACTACGCTCACTGACAGTTTGATGTCATGTCTAATAAAGGACACACTGTCTCTGTTGTAAGTACTCACATTAGAGACAATTGGAGAGCAGCACTGAGTCCCACAAAAATGAGAAAATACTTTGTGTTTGATGCATTTACACCTGTAGAGACGGATTAATAAGCCGTGCGCTGCACGGTGGCGTGCTGGTTAGTGCTCTCGCCTCACAGCAAGAAGGTCCTGGGTTCGCGCCCTGTGTGGAGTTTGCATGTTCTCCCTGTGTATGCGTGGGTTCTCTCCGGGTACTCCGGCTTCCTCCCACAGTCCAAAAACATGCACAAGGTCAATCGGTGAATCGAAACTGTCCGTAGGTGTGAGTGGGTGCATGGACGGCTGTTTTTGTCTGTGCTGCCCTGCAATGGACTGGCGACCTGTCCAGGGTGTACCCTGCCTTCGCCTGCAAAGAGCTGGGATAGGTGGATAAGCGGCACAGACAGTGAATGAATGACTGAATGAATGATGCGTTTACCACCTAAAACCTGTGTTCAGGTGTCACACATCTGTAATCGAAGACACTCTGGACAGAAAGAAAAGTGATCGTCACATGTTGTGTTGCAAAAGCTGTCGAGTGTCAATCTTCAGCCAATTTACATTCTAAACAGCTCTAAAAATAAAACACAACACAAATGTTTGTTGCAATCAGGAAAAAAGAGACTATTTCTTGGATATTACAGGGTGTTTGGTCCCTCTGTGTGTCTTCTTCTGACAGACTCCACCGTTTCCATGTTGAACGAGTCGGATCACGATCCAGCGAGGAGGAGGCGGCGAAAAGTACAGGAATAAATCAAGCCTCTCGAGGCGGTTCACATTTACAGGCAGCAGAGAGGGCGGTCGACGAGGCCCAGCCTGCTAATTAGGAGAGCGTCACTTTGCCAAATTCGATCCGTGCTGAATTTGGGCCTAATTGAGGAGCTCCGCTCTCCTGTTGGCCGAGACTTTTCACGGTCCCCGAAAGAAAAAATGTTGACTAACAATAAAATTATGTGGCGAATCAATCAGGTCTGAATACAGTCTGATGTTTTGTTTCAAATTTCTACCTGATTTTAGTTTTCACCTTGATTTAAAAAAAAACAAAACAATATTTGAGTGTGCTGCAGTTGCAGCAGAGATGCTGGTTAACTGAAGAGGATTAACACCCCCACCAAAAAAACATCTTTCAGTCCGTTTACACGCAGCTCGGGGGAATCGGAGCTTTGGCTTGACTGACACGTCTCCATAATGAAGCCTGACGGTGTGACTGAAGTCGAACTGGGAGCTCGGCTCCACTCCTGCTTGCACGTCGACGCACGCGCGAGAGAGGCCCGAACGTTTGGTTGGAAAGAAGTGGCGTTACCTGGAAGTGGTTTGGGAGGGGGCAGCTTGGGGTTACTGCTGGGCGTGTGCACGCTGCAGATCTTAATGAAGCCCGCCATGAGCATGATGAGGGCGATGCCCATGAGCAGCACAGCCCACCAATGAGCCTGGAGGAGCAACGGAACACAAAATCAAACGCGGCAAAGAAATTTTACTTTGAAAGGGTCAAAAAGCAGCGGCGGGCACTGGCGGAAGCGGAGGAGCGGCGTGACGGCGGGCGTGGAAAGGGGAGGGGACACGTACCACGATCCACTCGGCGATGTTCTCGTAGAGCTCGGGGTTGAAGATGGCCTTCTTTAGCCTGGCCAGCGGCCCGTCGGCGTCCACCAGTCGGCACTTCATGAACACGTCGCAGTAGCCCTTGAAATCGTTGCACGGCGAGCCGGCCGGCAGCGTGGTGACTTTCTTGTTGAAGAAGCGCGCCAGGCGCTCCGACCCGGTGCTGCTGCAGGTGTTGGGATTCACTGCGGAGGCGGACGACACAGAGTCGACGCAATTCAGATTGAAGCGTAAACTCTCCGGCGTGCGCTATTAAAAAATATACACTTAATGTGGAGAGGTTAGGAGGGTGCATGACTCACTCTTCTCCATGCAGCACACGTGGCAGAGCTCCGTCTCGTCCTTGCCATCTTGGCTGGCACAGGTGCACGCCTCCAGCCCGTACTTCTCACAGATGGAGCCGGAGCAGCCCTGCGAAGGGGGGTGGGGGTGGGGTGGTGGAGTGGGGACAGGCCACATCAGATGCTGACTGGGACAAATACGAGGCCGCTCTCGCCGCCGGCTTGTCCAGGTGGGACGACGCGGGCCGCTTACCCCGTTCAGGCAGACTTGGGTTTCCCCGTGGCAGGCGGTGAAGTTGGCTTTGGGCTCCGACGTGGGGCACTGGGCGCTGACGCCGTTGCACATGCCCTGGTGGGCGCACTCGGACTCCTCCCGGCACTTCTCGTTGCGGCCCTTGTAGGAGCACTCGGCGGTGCAGCAGGGGCCCTGACTGGGGCTGGCGAGAGAGAGAGGACGGCGCTCGGTCAGGGCTTCGCACCTGCAGTCTGCCGACGACAGCCTGAAAAAAACCCGGACGCCGGCGCCTACCTGCAGACTTTGTTGGGCTTTAACTTGCACTTCTTGTTGTCGGGCTGGTTGGCGTCGTAGCAGCACTGGTCCCTGCACTGATCGCTGTAGCCGCAGTCGCACTCCTCTCCGGGCTCCACCAGACCGTTGCCGCAGATGGGCTGGCCGGACTCTGTTTGATGGCGAAACAACGTTATAGCTCCGCTCGAACCCCGCCGCTGCCGCCGAGCGCAGAGGCAAAAGTCTTCGCTTGTTTCAGACCTTTGCAAGAGTCAATTCACTTGTCTGACAAGCGTGTCGTTTCAATTGAACCGGGCACGTTGGAATTACAACTGGAGGCTGTCAGTAGCACATAGCAATCTTAAGGCGGCAGATGGAGACGGTCGTATTGAGCAACTGAAGCCAGGACTGTAATCAATATCACTGCGTCGGCTTGTTATTTCCAGAGTGTGGAGTGTCACGCGCACTTAGGAGGGCCTGGAGTGAACGCATCAGACAAACGTAAGACCTGGATTAAATATGCGAGTTCTGAACCATGTGAATTACATGTTAAAGGAGGCCCTTTAGAGCCTGCTTTCAATCAATTGTTTCACCTGATCTTTTTGACTTTTAAATGTATTTATTTCTAGTCGTTTTATTCTTTTAAATTGTTCTATTGTTTGGAATTGTCTTAAATATTTGGATGTTGTGTGCAGCACTTTGTATCAA
>JASSRZ010000080.1:14255980-14272169 GCA_032164315.1 Malacoctenus gilli
GTTTTATTCTTTTAAATTGTTCTATTGTTTGGAATTGTCTTAAATATTTGGATGTTGTGTGCAGCACTTTGTATCAACAGTGGTTGTGTGACAGGGCTCTATAAATAAAGTTGAGTTGAATTGAGTTGAGTTGGTATTTGGTCTGAAAAGTTGTCTGATTCCAAAACTAATAGTTTGTATAAGAAATTAGGGAGTTGCATTGGGGACAAACAAATACCCCTCAGCTGACCCTCTGCCAGTCTGATGGCTGTAAAGCACCAACACTTAGGCAATTGAGCTGCACACAGTCAGTTTTTAAAAGTCTACATTGGTATCAGCAAAGCAACATCCGCATGGGGCCGTGCGGTTTGTAGGAAGCGTGCGTAAACCAGATAGCAATGATGAAGGATGACTATCATGTGGTCAAAATGCACGAGATACTTTTGAAACTACATGGTTTTGTAATGTGGCCAATTTGAAAGTTGATGCAGAACAGAGGATCTGTAAAGTTAACAATATCTGCAGGATTACAGGATTATTGCAGAGACTGTTTTCAAAAGCTTTTGGGGTTGCTTGAAACATTCCATTCGTTTGACCCATAGGATGAAACCCCCCCCCATCCGACTGAGCGTAACCGACGCTTCCAATCCGACAAAGCAGTCGAACGTACCGACAAAGCAGTTGCTCCTCTTCTTCTCCAGCACTTGGCTGATGTTGCGGACGCTACAGCTGGAGAACTTATTGTTGTTGAGCTTGTCT
Source organism: Malacoctenus gilli (assembly GCA_032164315.1). Lineage (NCBI taxonomy): Eukaryota > Metazoa > Chordata > Actinopteri > Blenniiformes > Labrisomidae > Malacoctenus > Malacoctenus gilli. The sequence goes on from JASSRZ010000080.1 coordinate 14,256,719, forward strand.
CCCGATGTCGCTCTGGCGTACATGATATAATTGCCCTTCTCCTTTTTGTCTTGGCTTTTGGATTCTCCCGGGGTGCACTCGGATCCAGAGTCATGCTGGAAAACAAAGAGAGGAACCGAGACAAAAAAAAAAAAAAAGTCTAAGGTTAGAAGAGGAGCGGATGAAGATTACGGCTCTGATAGTTCTGCTCTCGCAAAGCGAAGGATGTCGCACGTCTGAGGAACTCACCGGGGAGCCAAAGTTGTGTCCTACTTCATGAGCAAAAGTGATGTGGGAGACTTTGGGGGGTACGTGGGAGGCATAGTTCTGTACAGTGATGATGCCGGTGTTGAGAGACTTCTTCTTTCCATCTGAATATAACTTGCTTTTCTCGCAGATGCCTCCGGAGCTCCCTGCGAAGGAAAAAGGGTTCGAAAATGTCAGACCGGCGTCTCAAAGCGCAGCGGTGACACGTAAAGGATTTGGCCCGCTAACGAGTGGGAATGTGACTAATTTCATGGCAATTGCTGAAATAGTGTCACGATGACATAACGCCTGACTGTAAAAAGAAAAGAAAGAAAGAAAAAAAAACCAAAACACCCCCTCGCCGTGTCAGATTGGGAGCTGGAGGAAGCATAAGGAACCGCAGCTATTATTCAGCACAGAACTGAACGCTGCTTTTACACCGGGACGGTTCAGAGGCTCCGCTTGATCGGGCAGAAAGTGCCGAGACGTTTCACGCCTTCATTTGGCTCAATCAAACACAGGAATCTGAGAAAATGAGTCATTACAATGAGTTGCCGTGGTTACAAAGATGCTGTCGCTCCCCGGCTTCGCTCCCCTTACGAGCCTGCTCGCCTTTCACGCGATAAACAAAGCGAGCCGGCGTTCAGTGGGAACAGAGACACGTTTTTTTTCCAGAGTTCACATGACGGGTTCACACCCGCACACATTAAGGGGACCACCCGGGGGCACGGACGCTGGATCAAACGGGTCTGGTGTGAGTGCAGCCTCAGTTCATGTTTGATCTAACGAACGAGTAATGTCAGTCAGGTTTGTAAGGCTAACTGTCGGGAATGTTCTACACAGAATTTGTTCTTTAATTGCAAGCCAACACCGCATCGTCGTCCCTTTCCTGAAAAACTGCCTGAGAAGCACCGATGGTCTCCGAGGTACCTGATGGCGCGCCGACCCAGGCCAAACCCAGCACGCCGTCGTCAAAGTCCCTGTCGGTGAAAACGTAAGCCAGGCAGTAGTCGTCGTGGTTCTGCTCGGAGTTGAGCTCCAGGAACTTCTCCACCCCGATGTTGGCGAAGCGGAACGGGTTGGAGCGATCCCGCTCATCGTTGGTGGTGTTTATCTGAGCCACAAAACGGGGGTGAGTTTCGAAAGGGGAAACAGCAGCTCATCGGTAAACGTGACTTTAAGGGAGACTCACTCGGATCCTCTTGACCATGAAGCTGATGTTGCGGATGCCCATGAAGTCAGTTCCCTGATAGATGGCGTCGATGGCTTTGACGTGGCTGGAGATCTAAATTAAAAAAAAAAAAAACAGACGACAAGACGAAGCTTCAGATTGAGGTTCAGCTTTAAGCAGCTATTTCACTGAAACTGAGACGACGTATGGAAAGATAATTTCACACGGCTGACGCCTGCAAGTCGAGCCGACTGGATGAACTCGAGCAATTTCTTCTTCTGTCATCTTTTATGTGTTTGCATGAGTCAGAGTTTGTGGCTTATTTAGTGGCACATCATGAAAACTATAACACACATTTTCTGGTACAGAATTTGAGTGACGATTTGAGTTCTTAATAACAACAATGTCGACTTTGTTTGATCTGCTGAAGGTTTGATGTGAGCAGTGGTACGGGTCTCAGATCTGTTGTCTAAACAGAAAGCTACTGTAGGAGGCTCAGCTAAGACGCCAGGTAAAAAAAAACTAGCCTCAGACCAGTAAGAATCTAGAACACACATCAGGTTAAAGAGAAGGGCACCGATGTCATCACGCAACTCTAAACTCTGATTTCCTGGAGAACTAAAAATCCATGTTTCCATGGCGATTATATCTTTGTGGACATTTAATATCTGCTGTGCGTTTGAAGGGATCTCTTTCTCCGACCGCTTCCTGTTCAAGGTGTTATGACTCATCGCTGAATAGGTGTTTTTATTCCAAGAGCCTTTCGCCTGTGCACTTTGCACTCAGCCGTCGCTGTTGGTTTTGATCGGGCTTTTCTGAGAACAATCGTGGCTCCGCGGTCGCGTGGACCGGGCAGCGCGAGGCCCTTGCCGTACCTGAGCAATGACGGCCTCTCGGGTCTTGTAGTACTTGAAGAAGAGATGGTCGGTCTGAATGAAGAGCTGACAGGTGTTCTTCTCCACCTGCGCCGACCTCCTCCTCCTCAGCAGCACCGGCTCGTTGAAGCCCGTCTCCGTGTGGAGCTCCTGGTGCGGTGGCGGGGAGGAAATAAGACAGTTAAATAAAATATACACACTATATGGTATTTTCAACTAAAACGGAGAGTAAATAAGTAATGGCTGATATTTTTAGGCCGCGGCGGTATGTTCATGGACTGGATTTCATCAGAGTCTGAATAAACAGGCAGAAACAAAAATCGCTTCATAAGGGTTTCACAACAAATACAGACAACTGATAAACCGTGAGTTTAATCTGAGCAACATCCTCCACAAACAACACAAATATGAAGTAAATTTGTATGCAAAGGCTACCAAATCTACTCGTTTTCTGCAATATTCGAGACGAGCGAGTCAGACTTATTACGATAGATAAGGAGCTCTCGTGTCAATTTTGTTATCAGCTTCTGTTTGGTGCACGTTTTACACTCTTGGTTTCTCGTTTCACAGCCGACACCGGGCAGGGAGGCTTTTGAGAGGCATCCGTGACACCTCTGACCCTCGCTAAGCAAGAGAACTTCGGAGGGGTTTTTTTCTTCCACTTTTTCATATCTCGTCACTAATCCCCCCCCCCCAATCGAGCTGTATCGTGGTGTGAGGGGAGGTTCACCTTGGGTGGCTCCTCCACAGCAGAGGCCTGGTACTTCTTCATCCTCTCGAAGACGGAGCTGTCGGCGCAGCCTCCCTCCGGGCCGTACTTGTGCGGGTAGTCTGAGGGTGAGAGGCAGACACAACACGGTTTCGGATTATGAGAGACAATGTGAGCTACTTAACCCCCTGAGTCACTCTATTTCGGGCGCTATTCATGATCAGCTAATGGATGTACTTACACGCCACTTGAGCCTAGCTTTGCTGTGTGAGCTGTTACCTTCCTGTCGCTCTCATTAGCGATTCCTCTCACAATTCTGTTTAATTTGCCCCTCAGCCTCATGCTATGTGTACACAGATGATTCGAAATTAGGGGGTGTCAGAGAAGTGAAGTGTACTCTGTGCTCACTAATAGTACCAACATTGTAAAGAGTGCCTAAATGAGCCGGCAGCCCGAGAGCAAGATTGTGTTACTCAGCTAATGAGCACCCCGGGTGTCTGTGCTCCCCGGAGGGGGGAGAGTTCGCACCAGCTTGCCTCCGTCAGATCAGCAGGCCTCACCTTGCACTTTCCCCGTCGCACATTTGCATAGGCGTGTATCCAATTACACATACACGATGATTACAAGGCGGCGGGGGGGCTAAAGTCGGCTGCGGGGGGACTCACGTATGTCGTCTTCATGGTAGATGACAGAGTGGAAGGGCACGTCTTTGCCCTCCAAGTACCGCTCGGCGGGCTCCACGTAGTAATTGCCGTGGTAGCTCTGAATGAAGCCTTCGAATCTACCGTCCACAATGGAGCCGTGAGTCAGGGTGCCCTTCTCACCTGGGGGTACAAAAACACACATGAAGTGGCTCACACAAGCTTAGCAGGGGGGGGGGGGGCGGGGAGAAAAAAAAAATCACTGCATCCTGGACTGGAGTTATCCGTCCAAAGGCAGGAATAAACTGCCTTCTTACCATAGATTTCTCCAGTGTAGATGTGAGAGGTATCAAAAGGAATCTCTTCCCCTGAAACTTCCACCTTCAGATCGGGCGAGAACAGGTTGGTGTCCCTCTTCATTCGTAAATTAAAATGCCTGAAATCAAAGAGGCACAAAGGCAGCGTATGAGGCGCAGCGCTTAATGCGAGCGTGGACGCATATAGATGGGAGTCTGGACTTTTGGAAGGAAGCAGCATCCCCCTGCGTCTGTGATAAAGAGAAATGCAAATGAAAGAGGGAAATAGACGGAGCAAGAGAAAACATCTCGGCTGCCTTTTTTTGTTGTTGTTGTGGCAGAGGGTGAAAAACAGCCTTTATTTTGTAAGAGAGGGAACAAAAAAAAATGAGGACAGCTCGAAACAATGCTGTTTTCTTGTTGATCAAACACACTGCGGGAAAACAAAGCCGGTACAGTACACCTAGGGTTTCACGTAACACCTACACAGAGCTCTCATTGTACACTTGCAGTGTGTCAGTTAGTGCTCTCTGGGTCTGCGCACAGCGGCTCAATTAACAGCGCGGAAAAAACAAAAGGTCCGTGAAAGTCTGATCCCCAGAAAATATGCTCTTACTTGGTATGATGGGAAAAACAATCCCGTCTGTTGTGTGCACAGCGCTTATTGAATCAAGCTTTAGGACCTAATCCCCTGAGGAGAATCTACGAGACATCCCGATTCAATCTGAAAACATGCTTGGACCCCAAACCAGCCAGCAGCTATTTCTGACACCGCAGCGTGAAGGTTTAAAGCCCTTTCGACGCCGTTAGCCGTCTCACAACCTGGCGAGAGACGCGTCTGATTAGTGCCAAATCCGTTCGCAGGACTGACAATGAAATTTGAAGAAAAACACACAACCGGTCGCTCGAGACAAAAGACGAGTAGGTCGTCCTGCAACAGATGGCTTTCACAGAGCCCAGATCTCAGCATCGAGGAGTCAGGCAGGGATCACATGAGGTGACGAAAGCACCTGAGACTCAATCCGCGGACGAATTGTGGTCACCAGTTAAAAGAAAGAGCAGCCAAGTGCCGTCAGTAACTGTGAAAAGTGTCCTCAAGAGAACCGGTGCTGTTCTAAAGCCAGAAACCAGCTACACAAAAACATTGTTACAGTTGGTAATAAAAACAATTGAAGGAACTGCACTTGAAAAATAAACCCTTACTTTGCTTTGAGTGCATGAAGAAACCTGCGCAAAATAATATTTAAACATTTTGTTCACACTAGGAAGAGGAAATGTTGGAGCGGAGTGACTGTGGGAGCTGCAGTGGTATCTGAAACTTTGTCCCCACTTCAAAAAGAGAGAGAGAGAGAGAGAGAGAGAGAGCGAGAGCGACAGAGAAAAAGGAACCACCGCGTCTCTTCAGTCCGTGTGTGTTTGCGCGGCTCTTATCGCTCTCGTCCCCGTTTAGGAACAGCAGGGCCTGTTACAAGCAGGACGACAAACAGCCTTTCGCCAAGATCCCAGCCAGATGGTCGTGACTTTGTCATGGAGAGTGGAGACACTTTCTATCAAACACCACCTCCTCTTCAAAGCACTGGTTTGGAGAGCCGTGACGAGGACTCGCTGCGGCCTCCTATCTACTGGACGAGGCGGGAGCACCCCCCCACCCCGGCAGCGTGTGAACACAGCGGCCCCGATCCTCCACATGTACAGACAAACACACTCACCGCTTTCACACCCACTCAAATGGCGTGTGTCAGGACGGTGGCAGAAAATCAAAACAAACCCACATCAGAGAGTCAATAATAAATATGTTTCATCTCCAGCAATGCGCCATTCTTCAATCTCCTAAAAATTATCTGGCACTGGAAAATGTCAGAAAAATGAAGAAAAAGCTCAAGAAATGACTTCACGTTTGTTTTGTCCAACATGTCTCAGATTGATCAGCATACAATCGCATGAGGGAAAAACAGAACAACAAATATGGAACAGAAAAGGATGAACCACAAACAGATATTATTTGTGTGGGGGATGAAAAACAAAGTTGGAGGAATAAATCATTTAAAAACTCCGATTAGCTTCGGAGACTGAATCCCCGGCTTTAATGCTTTATATGACTAGAAGAACAGTGAAAGAAACCAGCTGTTTAACAGTTGACACTGTGGCTCATCAACACTTTCACCAGTGGAAAAAAACAGGAATGGATGTAAACACCTTTCACATACTGATCACGGGTGGATGCAGGTTACTAAAAGCAGACTGGTAAAGTTAGACACAGATGAGGAGACATTACAATAACCACAAAGATTTTTCCTCGATAACTTTAATGAAGAAAAAAGTACAAACCTTCCATGGGCATGAAAGTCTAAATGAATGAACTTGTCTTCATGGGAGAGTGCCCTCTTGGCCCTCTGATGGCTGCTGTGCACAACCTCCGTGCTGTACGACAGGCCCTCATAGTGGCGGATGTATTTGTTCAAGGGATTCCTATAATGTCCTGTGTGACAAGGAGGGGGACAGAGAAAACAGCTGTTATACCACAACCCTCCAGGTACCTAAAAGTATGACGTGTCTCTTTTTGTAAAGCAAACGCTGCAACTAAAGTGCCTCACAATATGAGATGCTGATCAACAAAAATATGTCTGACAAGAAGCATTGAGTGGAGGGTGGAAAACAGACAGCCACTTGGACTCGTCCAATGTGTGCTGAGTAAACGTTCAAACTCAAGTTTTTTTTTTCTTATTTAACGTTGTTAAGATATTACAAACGTGCACTGCCTGGGAAGGAATAACACTTTAGCAAAGGAAAGGGCCAAAAGAACAAAAAGGTTTCCGTTATTAGGTGAAGTGTAACCCAGAAGTGTCAAAGCATCGTCACAGCCGTACATATTCCAGAAATTCAACAAAAGCAGCATCAACCTCAGTGTTTAGCAGCTATTTTATCATGTTCTCTGGGACTGTCATTAGATTACTGGTGTCTGAGGTGGGAAGAAACGAAGGAGACTATAAAAAACTAAATCTTAACGTCACTTTCTCAATAAACGGTGATATAAAAATGAGGAGTTGCCGGCGATAAGGGACAAAACAGCAGCGTGTAATCACCTCGGTAACGCGATGAGTCTGTCACATCAGCTGTTCCAAACTAAACGCTCACTTTGCAATGCTGGCAAAACATTTCGAGCAACGTGGTTTTAAAGCAAACAAACAACATTGCCAACATCTCAGAGTGATGTATTGTTCATGTGAGGATGCTCGAGTTGCTGAGAGGGTGCACATCGGACTGACATTTGACAGGCAACGTCAACGCGAGGAGAACCGACAGCGGGACGGTTTGGTCTGCGTTTTGCCATTCAGGAAAATCTGTTTAAGTCAAATGAATGCCAGTTTTAGAGCGGCGCTCCACAACAGCCCCCAGCGTCGCGGCATAATTATTTCGCCACCAGAGGAGTGGGCGGTGGGCTCGAGGGGAAAAGACTGGGAGGCATCTCCACCCGTCTCACCAATAAAAAAACAAAAAAAAAAAAATACTGCACGTCTGTCAAACTCCATTTCTAGACAACACATTATTTCTGGCAGCGGCCGCGTCTGAACGTTGGTTCTCCATTTGACCCGACCGCGTCGGTGCGTCTGTAAGAGCAAACGATTCCCTCACAACATCACGAACTGAAAGAGAAGTTCCTTTTTTTTTTTCCTCCACCAAATGTGTAATTACAACTGTGTGACAGCTCATTATGTGTAACTACTGAGCCGTAGATTACAGGACTGAGTGCAACAAAGATGGATAAGTAGACCAGGCTTCAGCTACTTCTCTGTTCATGTGCAGTATCAATTATTTAGATGGTAACATTAAATTTTTCATTGAGGTGACTATGAGAAGTGAAGGCCATGGCAGGAACTCTGAAATATCTGAAATCTCCCCCAGCAGGCCAAGAAGTGAGACAAGCTGAGGACTTGTGATGACATCTATTTTCGGGGCTGGCAGAAAAAAAAAAGATTCGAGAATAGATGCAAACCAGAGATTAAAGAAAAGATAAAGTCGAGCAATTTGAGGGAAAGTTGCGCTCGCCACTGAAAGCAATTGAGAATTTCACCGCAAAACATAAAATGGACTTTTAAAAAGGAAACGTTTATTTAAACAAGGTATATGCATATAGAAATATACATTTGCATTGTGATTTACACTTATAGTGTTTTCGATGAAAAAGCACTGAGAAGGTACACTAAACCATTAGGTCCATTTCAGGACAATGCTGCAATTCACAGAAGGTAACTTCGATATTTTCCAACATACAAATACTGTTTAAGTCGATAACTTTCTGAATAAATAGCACAATTAGATTGAGAAAATCGGGAATAATCTCGAGGAAAAACAGTGCCGGTGAGTGACAGCGATTAAAAATAAGCGTAATTACGCCTGTGGACTGGTCAACTGGTACCGCTGGGATCCCACGTACACGCCGTGCAGCTCCCGTAAATGTCACCGGCTCGGCTCGGTTGTTTTTCGGCCAAACCGTGAGGCGTTCACGGCTCAAGTGTCGGCTAGCACAAAGCTAACGGTCCGTTTCCCACAGTCGGCATCTCCATCTTCTCATAACAATGGCTGTCGGCGCTGTTCGCACGATAACAACAAAACCGAGCCAAACCGGACAATAAAAACGGTGACAACACGCAGAAATAACTCTGCGACGTCGGTCGGTTTCAGTCGGCCGCACGAATCCGCGGCAGCTCGGACGCCGGGGATCATTTGTTGGCTTGAAGTAATACGGCAAAAAGGGTGCAGTCCTCTTCATAACAAGCAGGCCCTGCTGATCCCTCCTGTTAGCTAACAGGCTACCAGGCTTTCTGCTCCTCTCAGCCGCCGTTGCTCCCCCGATTCAACACAAACTTGAAGGATTTCCCCTCCAAACGCCTCACTCACCTTGGGTGTCGTGTAGGAGGTACGCAAAGAGGAAAACTTTCAGGAGAAGCATATGTGACAAATCCATTGTTATAGCATTGATGCCGTTTTCACTTTATTGTCCTACTTAGATAGGCGCAGACGCCCTGTGTGTTTATTGCAGCTTCCTCTCATCGCCTCCTCTCCCCTGCGCCGTGACGTCAGACGCACAACAGCCTGCTATCCCTTCCCCCCCTGACTCGTCCATGATGGACCCGGCCTGCATACATTACAGCTCTGTGCCTGGGCGTCATGTAATGTATGCAGCATGCACAGCCCCTCCGCTCACCATCACTCACACACAGAACTGAAAAATACCGATGTGTGTTCAATACCAACAGTCTGGGCGGTACATTTTCATTCAGTCAGCCACAGGGCTTCCAAAAATGATCACTTTCACCAGCCACCACATTCAAAACACCTATGAAACTGCTTCTTAATAAACCTCTGTGTTCAGCCAATCACACGGCAGCAGCCCTGCATGTAACTATGCAGACTAGACGAACCGGCCGGCTGCATCTCGAACCCAGAAGAAACCTAGAGTTAATTCTAAGTACCTTTGAAGATGGTTGTTGATGCCAGACAACCTGGTGTTTAGGAAACAGTTGAAAGAAGTCAATGTCAGACACAAACAGTCAAAATGATTTTTTTTTTCTACCCAGGGGATGGTGTGAGGAGCTTGGGGTAGAGTCGAAAATCAGCCAGCTGAGGCGGCTCGGGCATCGGTTTCGGATGTCTTCAAGCTGCTTCCCCGGGAAGGTCCCAGGGAGGACCTAGGACACTCTAAGGGAACTATGATACTAGCTGGCTCATTAATGCCATTTGCTGGATGTATTTTTTTAATTTAAAATAAATACTATTGTAAGATTTGTCTTTTTTAGGCACTTAATAAAAAGTCTGACTTTTTTTTGGGAAAACAGTATAGCGACCAGTAAATAAAGAAAGCAAAGTGCATATTCAAACCTCGAGCATCGTTGATTTTATTTAAATTATCTTGGAACATTTACTTGTCAAACATGTCGAGAATCTATTCAGTTTAAAAACTATCATCAAAAACATTCCTGTTCAAGCATCACCCTGCACACACTTTGCTGCTTTGCTCATTTACCCGATGATGAATTTGAAGTAAAACACTGCTGCTGTTATGTCCTTTTAAACTTTTAGGAGTTTTGAGTATTCACGATTTCATGACGTTTCATGAAAGTAACACTTTCACAGATAACAAACCTTTGGTAGCTGCTAATCAAAACAACCATTAACTTTAGCGCCATCGCTTGGTTATTACTGCCCTGCTGCTCTTTCAGTTGAAATATTGCGTGGTGGCAAAACTGCACCTTAATGGGCATATTATCACAGTCATTATTTGAGTCGCAGAGGTGTCAAACAATTTATAAGCAGCCAACTAAATGTGAGTTTTGGTTGCTTGGCAACCCCAAGATCCTGAGACTATAGTGTTGCCAAAGAAGAAGAAACACCATTAGATCTGTGTGGTGGTTGGATTCATTTCCTGTCATGCATCAGCTGTGATTATCTGCATGCATGCTATTTCTGATCCTGGCACCCCTCCTGGATGATCTTAATCTCCCGATGCACCTCTATCTGTCGAAGGCAGCAGCTTCCACCAGCCACAAGGCACAGTACAGTATGTTCCTTATACCAAAAGGAGATGACATTTTAGAAGTGTGAGGAGGGAAATCATCAGCTTTTAGAAGAGGCGGAGGATTACAATGATCCTTAGCTGGAGTTGGAGTTCGTCAGAAAATGCAACTGAATCATTTCTGTCGGTGCCGCTGTTGAAATTTTGATCACATTTTGGCAAATTGGGAAATATTGGGTAAAAAAGTCTTGAGTTTCTTCGGCGCCTCGTTATTCCAAATGGGTTCCTCTGGCTCCAGTCGCCGTCACATGACACACCTCCACGTCAGCCCCCAGTTTCTGCAACTCATCCAGCCAGATCTGCTGTTTCTGGGACAGCCGGTCGTTGGGCCCCTTCACTTCCACCAGCTGTAAATCACATGACACGCAGGATCAGTTCACCTCACTTCAACTCGCTCACACACACAGGACATTTCAGATTCAACGGTGATCCGAAGTACAACGGATGAAGCTGTGACATTGGACATCCTGAAAACAGAGACAGGAACTCCTGGTCCCAGGGGGCCACAGTGCTTCCTACTTTCATTCTCTTACTGCTCCAGTAAACCCGATTGTAACGAGTGGCTAGTTGTCGGGCTTTGTGCCGAGCTTCATGATGACACACTTATCCTATTCAGACGCGATGGAGCAGGAAGACACTGAAAACACGCAGATTTGTCACCTTCCAGGGCAATGATAATTCCCCTCTGATAAAGGGCTCAAAGTTTGGAACTGAGCCTAAATAATCTGACTGAAACTAGAATCGAAGTGAGGGAGGCGGTCGGACTCTGAATGGTCCCAGACTGCGTTCCATTGTCGGAGCTTCATGCGCATGTCTGTTACACAACATGATCACGTTACACTTCACTGTTTTGAATGGAACAGTGTGCGGCAGTGCACAACAGGTCGATGGAAGAGGAAACGCTGCTCGTAAATACTTCAAACTGTTTGGAACAGTTCTTCCCGGAGCTCATCCTAAACAAGGAGCCTGACTCTTACTCTTCGCTGATCCAACAGACACCCAAAGCGAAGTCCAATAAGCTTCCTGAGTCGAGTGAAACAAATCCAGCCTCACTGCTGGTGGGATTGCAGGTTAAGCCGAATGCAAGATCCAAGTTCGCAAAGCATCACAGGACTGATCTACTGAACGAGTCCGATGAAATACTCAGTGCATATAAATCCACGCATCGACTCGAATGCCACAATCTGATCTCTGAATCGTGGAGAATTCCATCAGATGGACCAAAGAGACAAAAAGCTTTTATAACTCAGATTCTTCTGGGAGTTGTCGGACACACACTTCAGTGCAACAGTGCATAAAAACCAACAAACATCGAAACACATCGAGCATCTGTGACGGTTCTTGTCGGGATGGTCTCACCTTGTAGCTGTTGTTTGAAGTGTTCCACACCACAAGATCGGGCAAGCCTCCACGACTGTGCCGGTAGTCTTTAGCCATCCGTGCGATCACGCCGCTTAGGAACTGGCCGCCAAAGCAGGTGACCAGAGACTGCAAAGAAAAGAGTAGAAAGTTAGCAGTTGGAGGGATGTTTGTGAAAACATCACTCAGATTATCTGCTTTTTTCCCCCTACTATGACGAGTGTGAGGTTTCAGGTGAACCGGTGCACACCTGTGCCTGTTGGAGGGACGAGAAACGCTCCCAGTTGACCAAAGTACAGACTTGACCCTGGTGGGCATCCCAGACCGCTTCCAGCATGTCGTTCAGCGTCTCTACGCTCGCCTCACGGAGTAAACGTATACGAGACGTAATCGCCTCCTTCCTGTTCTCATAGAAACAGTCGGTGTGGAGATCCAGCGGACATGCCTGTGAGGTGAAAACAAACCTGAGGTGAGCATCTCCCGTTTCACGTTCCCAAACAAATCCAACGTAAACCCGACCTCACCTGGTATGGGTTGCGGAAGACATCCGGAATACCCTCCATAAAGATGATGTCCCACAGCAGGAGGGCAAACAGTGTGGAGAACGTTGAGCCTTCCCCATGAATCCCTGTTAAATCAAAAACTGTCATCATTTCTGCTGTGTATTAAATTATTAAAACAGTTTTTCAGGTGAGGCAGAGCCGTCTTTACCTTCGTCAAAGCCTTGCTGTCGGTAATGTGCCAAGCAGAGCTCTTCTACAGAGCATATCACTGTTGCTCGATCGCACTCTTCTCCATCTTCGTTTGCTGTCAAAAGAAACCTGGACTTCCCCATGCCTCCCTCATGAGGAAACAGCTGACCGCGAATGGTCACCTGACATCAGACACACCAGTCAAAGGAATCGGTAAATATCATTTTGACTTGATGGACCAACAAAAAAAGGAAAAACTCACATGTCTGACGTCTTGGACTTCGATCGCAGGGAGTTCTCTGAGTTGCAAGCGATACTTCTTGCAGCTGGCCGAGTCCTTCATCCGAACTGCTCTCTGATGTAGAGAAAGTTTATGTCCTGTGCGCACCAGAGGGTCCAACAGTCCATCTCTTATTGCACAGATCGCCTACAAGGGGAAAAAAACCCCACAGAGAGTACAGAGCCTTTGTTACTGATAGTGGTGCTAATTAAACTATGTGAGAACATATTTTAGGAGGTGAAAGAAATTGCTGAGCTGGTGCTCACTTGTTCAGGTTTTTTAAGGTGCTGGTGAAGGTTCAGAGCCAGTCTGTCCCACCATCGCCCGCGGCTGTCCAGACAGTACACGGACTGCAACAGCAAAGCCCGCAGCTCCTCCACTGCGTCCTGCGAAACAGCCAGTGACACCATAAACTTGGAAACTACAATGGGTTTATGCTTAAAGGGGCCCTATTATGCTATTTTTCAGCTATTCACAGTGTAATAGTGTTGAAAGCTCATTCGGACAAGTAGGCAGCGCCCCTTCTTTTCACATAAACTCATGTTTGAGATATCTAGCATGCGCCTCCATTCAGTTTCGATGGTGGTAGAAACGGTCTGTTTCAGGGAGTTTTTTTCACATCAGTTTTTCACTGACGTCGGGGAGGGGGGGGGCGCTCAGTGATTGGACAACTTATCTATGCTAAGCGTATGGGCGCGCTCCTGACAACTGCTTCCAGCAGTTAACCAATCAGAGACTTCCTGCATCTTGTAGGGGTGGGGCTTAATGCGGAAGAGCCTCATTCTGCTTGTCTCTAAAGGGGGGTCTATTAGGGCTGAAGGAGACGATCGAGATATAATGAAATACGGTGTTTGAGAAAAAGAGCTTGATGAATTTCTGTCATTGTGGACTTGCATACGAAGACAAAGACATCCAAAATGTGTAAAATAGGGCCACTTTAAAAAAAATGCCTGGAAATTCATTAAAACCTGGTAGCAGCGGAGCCTCTGCAGAATCTCCACCCCTCTGGAGAGGATGCGGGTGTAAGCCCACCCTGTCGTGAAGCTGCGCAGAAACACGGGCAGGGCTTCCTGGTAGCTGCACGACAAATCATAAAAAGAAAGAATATTCCTTTAATGTTACCGTCATATCCCCACCAGGGACTTCATACTTCTTCTTTGTGGAAACATACAGAAGCCAAAACAAACAAACAGATCCGATCATTTTCACCTGATGTCATGGTTTTCTCTCAGCTCCTGCCAGGCACTCTTGGCAGCAGTGTAAAGCTCCAGGGCCCTCTCCCACTGACCTGCCTGCATTGCCAAGGTCACCTCTTGCAGAGCTCGCATGGAGGCTTCATATCTGATGAAAATAGAATCACGAGTCTTCACTCCTGCCTAATCTGCTTCGTGGAAAACACAGGAAAAGACATTTCTGGTTTTTTTTTTTTATTTTGCCCGAACCTGATAAGGTCCTCTCTGTCCTGAAACAACTTGGCCCGGCGCTGCACTGTGTAATCCGGGAAGGCCAGACGACCCGAGTTCACCAGCAAGATGGTGAAAAGCTGGCTCTGTCCACCGGCTGCCAACTCCTCCTCGTCCATGGCGTCCGTCAGAGAGAAGAGCAGGAGGATGCGGGAGAAGACGGCGCGAGGACCTCTGCGCAGACGCACACACGCGCCCGACAGCTGCTTTGCCCTTGAAAGAAGACACGAGCGAGGCCATTCCTGCCATTAGACGAACATATGCGAAAAAAAGCTGAATCAATGTGAGTGGCTCTTTTACCGTTTGAGGATGACCGTTCCGATGTTGTTTTGCGCAGCAGCGAAGGAGAAAAGAGACTTTTGCCTGCTGAGGCGGAGAAGCCCGTCCACCAGCTGCTGTTTTTGAGTCCCAGAGCTGCCCAGATGGAAGGTTTTAGCCAGAGCTTTGAGCTCCGGAGCCGGTAAGAGATCCAGAGCCTCCACCAGGTCCTCAAGTTCTTTCTCTGCCAGATAAATTAGAGCCGCCGAAAACGGCAGAGAAGATACAGGTCACGGTTGGTGCAGAGTTCCTACAGCGTGACAATAAAGTTCCAAGATGTGTTTGTTCTTTCAGATGAGAAAGTGAAAGCAGAATGATTAGATTAGTGAAAGCAGAATGATTAGATATAATTAAAGCAGTCGCATTAAATGGAATAAAAGGAGGTTCCTGGATTCTGAAAAATAGTCGTGTTATTCACCTGACTGCAGGAAACCTGCCTGGACAAGCTCCTGTGCTGTAGGTCCCAGGTCACCGCTTATCTCGTCATAACCTAGTTTGTTCACTTGGAGCCACTTGAGTTTCCTCTGGAACAGTCTCACATACAGCTTCTGTCCCATAACTTTGAGAGGAGGGAACATCGTAAATACTCGGCTTTACTTCCCTTTTAACATTATTTCCATGGAAATATCGAGTAATACTTCAGAATACCTGATAACTTCTCAAACGCATGTATGAGCGCCATGTCCTCCTGGTTGAACAGCGCTCGGTCGTCCTCGTTCTCCAGCACAGCTTGCAGGACGGCCTTAAAGTTTCGGAGGTAGTAGGGAAGCCACTGAGGATGAGCCGCCTGCTCGGTGCCGGTGTCCCCACCACCACCTGCTGGATCATTGCTGACATCCGCTACGCTT
>JASSRZ010000080.1:14272269-14286476 GCA_032164315.1 Malacoctenus gilli
ACTGAGGATGAGCCGCCTGCTCGGTGCCGGTGTCCCCACCACCACCTGCTGGATCATTGCTGACATCCGCTACGCTTTCCTCGTGCGTGTCCTCGGAGATCAGAGGAGGGTCACGCGGAGATGAAGGTCCATCAGAACCACCCTGATCCATCTCCGCCGCTGGAATTCCTCGGGACACCACCTCATCGGGCTCTTCGATATTTCGCTCGTGTTTTGGTTTTTTCGGGGAAGCAGACGGACGACCAGTGGAGGTCGATTCCTTTTTTCTTTTGGCCAATGTGGAGGCGCGTGCGATATGTTTCGGAGGGAAATCGGGTTCGGGCTCTTTGAGTTCGGGAATAAACTCTTTTTGCGGACACGCAGGATCAGGCGTTGCTGCTGGAGTGTCAACACACGACGATGTTGCGTTTCCTTTGTCTTTTGAGCGCTGACCTGAAATATTTTCTTTCTGTGAGCTGTTGAGGGTCTCGGAAGAGTTCAGGACTTGATGTGGAGAAGTCCCTGCACCTTTGTCCTCTGCCTGTTTCCTCTTATGACATTTTCTGGATAATTTGGAGGACAGACTTCCCAGATCGATAGTTCTGACCACAGTCTTGCTGTGGATCTCTCGGGGTGCCTGTTGAGAGTTGCTCTTCTTGAAGTAAGGACTCGTCTTCGTCTCTTTGACCTCCTCTTGCACTTTCCCGTCCCGCTCGGGGGACTTAGGAGGATTCCTTGTGGGTGACAGCGCCGTGCTGGACACATCGTTATTGCTTGCTGAGCCGACACTGCTGTCTCCTCGCTCAAACTTCTGACACTGCAAATCAATGTGCTCATTGATCTTGAATCTTGGTACGAAGTGGCCGCACAGGGGGCAGGCCAGCTTGGGGGGCGGCTGGCTGCTGAAGAAGGACGTGATCGGGGCTGTGGTTGCAGCAGCGCTGGCAGCAGCTCCGGGTTTAACGCCGCCTTTCTTTTTACTCCTGGACAGCGATAAACTTCGCCGCTGTTTGTCTTTGTTCGCTCGCTCTGTCATGTTGCAGGCAACAGCGACGTAGCTTGAATGAGGGTTCACCTGGTTGCATCCTCAGTGTGACAGCAGGCATCAAGAAACAATGGACGCCGACTTGATACAGAAACAAACTCGGTACCTCAACTGTTCCGGCGCGTTCGGTCTGAATACTGCACTTAAAAACAATAAAATTACACACTAATCGTACTTTCAGTGATTAGCGGTAGCATCTCAGCAGCAGAGTCCATAACAACAATCCCGCCACGAAGGCGCAACTAGCAGAGTGACGAGAGATAGGGGGTAGAAATCGATCCCAGACACATCGATGTGCTCTTGAACCACGATAAACTAAAAAAAAATGTCGTTAAAATCTAATAATCATCCGTCATTCTTTCAAATAAATTGTTTTATATCACTTTTATGAAACTAATAAAAATGTATCGTCATAAAAACTTATCATTGTTATTAACAATGATTAACATTAAAATTAACCGCATTACAATTGCATCGAAGCCAAAAAAACAATAAAATATAGAATAAAGATGTTTAAAAAAATAACATATAGTCCTCTGGGTGTGGAATAATGTCTAAAATTTTAATTTAAAATTTTTGTGACCATTCATGGCTGTGTTTGGAGGCTATCACTGTGATTAGATCTAATGCTCATTTAACAAAGCGCTCCATTGTGTCGTTTACTATTGCTGTAATATATTTCATGATAGTTCTGAAATACCAATACAGTTATCATGTTTTCAGGGAGGAGAAAAGGGAAAAATACTTGGTCTTGGATTAATGTATGTGGCGGAGAGAGTAAGAGTCCAACTCTTTGGTGTTCATGCAAAAGCGAATGTAAATAATAAATAATTTAAATCACTTAAGTCAAATTGCAAGTTGACCATGCACTGCTTCTGATTTAATGTTAGGCAGCAGTAAACCGGAGCAGGGCGAGCAGTGAGCACATGATGATGGGGGAGTATTTTCTACACAGGTTCCTGGGCTGCTGTGCGGCTTTTATTCAAAAATCACCATCCAGGAGAACAATCTGATCTGATCAGCAGCACACGGGCATTTTACAGCGAGGGCTGCCTGCAGCACTGATGTCGGTAAGTGGCTCGCAGGATTACTCATGCACGGAGGGGAGGGAAAATATGCGGTACGGCGATGCATGCAGGCCTTATTGCGATCACGGAGCCGAAAACAATGCTGGGTGTGCTGCTGTGGTACATCAGCCCGTGAGCTGGATGTCAGCGTGGTGCAGTCTTCAAATCAAGGTCGATGTGAATTTGCAGCAGCAGCAGCAGCAGCAGCGTAGGGATGAAATAAGCGTATGTTTCCACATGGTAAACGCGCCGGAGCCAGAGAGGGGGGGCTCCTTCTCTGCGCTCTGGGAAAAAAACCCTCAGATCCGATTATCTTATCGACATTTAGGCAGATGAAAATGCGGCGTCCAGTGTGTGAGCAGACCAGAGCCACCACAACAACCACCCCTGCAGCTGCGGCAAAAGTTCGGTGTGTTGGCCTGATAAAATAGCACCACCATCACTCCAAAGGCAGGAAAAATTCCCAGAAATCCTCAGCCCCCCACTGTAATGACCCTCATTGTTTTAATTACCCGTTCAGCACCATGGAGAGGTCATGATCGGGTCCCGAGAGCTGAGATCGCACGTTTCTGCCCTGACGAGGCAATAATCGGAAGCTGCATTATGATCTGATCCGCTTCCTTTGGGCTGATTTGATTGTGTTTCCAGTGGGCAGCGACACCCTGGAGCCTGGGCTCCACCAGCTCAGTGACGAGGCTTCAGACTGGGAGTCAGCATGTTGATGGGGACATGTTTAGACTGGGCGTGTTGCACGACACCGTTCGGTGTGTCAGCTCCATGCCAGCAGGAGCAGCTGACTTACTTCATGTCAGAAATGTACAAAAATCCTATTCTGGTTCATCGGTTACATCCACTCACTGGAATCCATAATGTCTAATCACAGTGATAATATTAGTAGGAATAATGTGTCTGTAGATTTCACATCACATGTTGCCATTTTTGGGAGTTTTCTCATCTAATTGTACAGACCAAACTAATGATTTGGTTGCCAGTTAGTTTGAGTAAGACTAATTGTTTATTGTGTATTTGATCGAAGGATCAACAATGCAAATAATGCAAAAACCCAATATTCCAAGTTGCTGATGAGTTTTATAACCAGTCAAATATTATAGTCTAAGCCTTGGAAATTCGTGCATTTCAGTAAAATTATTGCTGTAGTTTCTCATGTATTTTTCAACTTCATAATGCTTCAATTTACTGAAGCATCGTGAATGATGGTTAACAAATAAGCATTAAGAATGAGGCAACCGGTCTCCTCTTTATTTACCAGTAAACTGTCTGTTGTGTTGTGCCTTCATCCTCTGATGGGGCCAAACATTGTTAAAGCTTCATCATGTCGCTCCCATTGGACTGTTGCTCCTCCCACACTGTTCAGTTTCAAGGGTGGACCCGTTAAGCGATCAGTGAAGACGAAAAGGAACATCACATCGCCTGTTGCTGACCCAACCCACTCAAAACATGATTAAACCTCACACAACCAATCAAGATGAAAGAGAGCAAACCAGATCAGAAAGACAAAGGACATGACATGGTGCATGCGGGCGTTAATTTGTCTCAAAGAATTATGACCCGATCATTTGCAGAGCCAGTCATTATGTGTCTTACATTGTGGCAAAGAGAAGCTCAGTGGAACATTGAAGCTGAACTCTTTCCTGTTGTGTGTTTGCTTCGAGTGAAAGCAGACAATGTTCGACCATATGTTGTTTGAATCTGGTGCTGTGCTCAGAAAAGCCTCCGAGACGCCCTGATCATGTGTTGTTGGATGTTATTGTGATCGCTTGGAAAGAGAAAAAGGGAGGCGAGTGTTTAGTAGCTGAAATGAAATCGTTATTCTGAAGGAGTGTCTGAGGTAAAAACATCAAGTTAATCTTTGCATTCGTTGATAATAATGAGACATTTATCTGTAAGGAAGAATTCTGCAAAATACCAACTGCTTTGAGAGATTAGGGTACAATGTCTTACGTGTGGTGAAAAGTATCAATCGAGCATTTACACAGCGGGTGTGTCACAAATATAAGTGTGGTTGTGTGTTGTTGTTCACAGGGTTTAGGGTAGGGGTCGGGAGGGGCCAGTAATGGCTCAAGGAAAGAGGCCAGGAACCGTTTCCAAAATATTGGCCGCATCGCGCCCGAGTCCGGCTCCCGCCAAGCAGAGCCAAGGAGACCACAGAGGTTTGGCGGCGGAGGCCACTGAGAAACCACCTTGTACCTTGAGGGACGCTGACAATGGCCAGCTGACTCCCGCTGGTTTCGCAAAGCGCTATTACATGAGCTGTGACCCGAGTCCCGAGGACATGGAGGACACCTGCTCCGAGTACGACAACGTGGGCTCCGATGTCGAGCAGGACTACGACGAGGTGCTGCATCTGAACAGAGAGGGCATCGTCGACACGAGGTACTACAAGCAGTACTGTCCTGAGGATGGCGGCTATATAAAGCACGCAGCTGCTGACGATATTAATGAGAACACCGGCGCTGCCGAGCAGATTGCTCCCAAACCTCGACTTGGCACAGAAGCATGTGAGAGTTCACAATCAGACACTAAGCCGTATAAGATGGGCCATCGTTTCAGGCCGCATTGTGCCCAGATTGCTGGGGAGGAAGCAGAGGGCGGGGTGCAAATGTGCCACGGGGACAGGTTCTTCTTTAATGACGGGGACGAGATTGAGGAGGTGCTGGATGGGGCCAAATTCATTGAGGACTTAGAGGAGGCAGAGAATGGCGTCCAAAGGCAGACGAGCCTTTATCAGTCGAATGAGAACGAAAGAACGAGAAAGGGGAGTGTGGATAGGGAGAGAGAGGACGACGCTCGAGTCACGAAAAACCACAACATCCCCGGAGCCAGTAAGAGGTGTGAGTCCTCTCACGCTGGTCCAAAGGACAAGGAGAGGCAGAGTAAAGTACGAGGAAGGAGATGCACAGCAGAGGACAGTGATGCTGTCAGCGGCATCAAAGGATGCGTGAACAACACGGTGGAGCAGCGTCCAAAGGCTTCGTCCAAGGACCTCAAGAAGGCCGCCGTGCGGACCAAAGCCAGGTCTGGTTCCGGCAAGCAGCAGCATCCCCCTCCTCCGGCTCGACATTCCCGCACTCAGTCACCCACCGACACCCAGAAGGCCCAGCCTGTCCGCGAGACACCTCCTGCTCCCAGACCCAGTCCCTCCACTACTCAGAGCCAGGAGGGTGAACCCAGACTTATCAAGCCATCGCTGGCTCCTCCTCACCCACCAGAACAACAGAGGGACACTCTGGAGGAGAGGCGGCCAGAGAAACCCCAGCAGGTAACTCACACAGGCCCACTCGCAGCCTGATATGGCCGCTCATGTTTGTCCAAAGCGAACTAAGTGAGACTCCATCTTTCCACAAATAGCCTTTTTGATTTCTCACCTTTTCCCCGTGGAGTTGCTGTCTGCACAGGGAAGCCGGAGCAGGGATGGTTGTGGACTCGCCCGAGCTCCAACGGATATTTCTGTGCAGCAGCAGTGTGAGAGGCCAAACACAGTCATGACTCCCGAGGAGCCGCCGGAGCAGCCGAGGAGGCCCCCGTGTCCCGAGCCCGTCCCTGCCGAGGACAGCGAAAATGCCCGGGTGAAGTTTTGTTGATGCGCCGCAAGATTTTACAGAAATGAGATTTATTCTCTGTAATCAGTGCATAACAGATCCAAAGGAAACATTTCGTGTGTTTGCATTCAGACCATTTTACAAACGTATTCACTGTGCTATTTTTGACTCGGTGTTTGCAAACTCTTCACCCTTGGCGTCTAACTGAACTTGTTTTTAAAAAAAAAAAAGACACAGGAAGCTGCATCTTTCCCAAGCTTTGAAGATGGTAAACATCTCTTTAATTGTCCCACTTCTTGTAAACGTTTGCTGTAAGCGCACCACCGAGTCCTGAGGCAGCATTTTGTTTTGCTACAGTCCCCGGTCCCTGTGAGCCAGAGGACCTCATTGACGGGATTATCTTCGCTGCGAATTACCTTGGATGCACTCAGGTGCTGTCTGATAAAAATCCCTCCAAGTCGGTCCGCATGTCCCAGGCCCACGAAGCCGTGAGCCGCATAAAGGTAAGCCCGCCTTCAGGAGAGCGGCGGTTAACGTCTTTTTCTTTCGTTTATGAATATTTTAAACTGGCCGGCCTCAAAATGTTGGAACAAGCCTGAGTGAAACTTGAACAACAAAAGGGGAAAAATCTCTCCACGAGGAATAATAACACGATCCTGGTAGGGGGGGTTTTGTCCGTTGAGCTGTCTTTTAATCTCTGACTGTCAAACTATTAGATGGATGATATTGTCTGGAGTCCCTGATGGGCACTTGCAGGTTTAGGTAATCGAAATGAACGTGTTCCCGAGCTCCATGTGCAGCGCTGGCAGAGTGTTTCACTCCTAAAGTGCCTTTTACTGTGGGTTGTAATGAATTAATGGGATTTTAAAAATATGTGTGTGTTGCCAGCTGCTCCATCTGTATTTTGTTCAGTTCATTGTGTAATACACAGATATGAACCACTTGGTGGAGCTGTTTCCCTTTTTTTTCCTCCTGAATAAGAGCTGGACAGCTGCACTGTGAAAATGAAGAATCACATAAAATCACTCACATCAAGTTTATTTTTTTTTATTTTTAAAGAGCCAAGATGAAGATTCCCAGATGATGACGGAAGTTGACCTGTTTATCTCCACGAAAGCTGTCAAAGTGTTAAATGCAGACACACAGGTGGGTGATACTCAGATCACCTCATGCTCCTGTTCAGCTCCTCTCTGTGTCAATGATCTCCGGACAAGACGATGGCGAACGCCTCTGCTCTCCGTAGGAGACCATGATGGACAGTGCCTTGCGGACCATCTCCTACATTGCCGACATCGGCAGCATCGTGGTCCTGATGGCGCGGAGACGCATGTCGCAGTCTTCTTCCGAGGATTTCTCCGAATCCCCCGACTCCGCCGGCGAGGGGAAGAGTCAGTATCGCATGATCTGCTACGTCTTCGAGTCCGAGGACGTAAGTGTTGGCTGCTGGTTTGGACCGGCTTCGTGCAGTCTTGTACTTTTCATTCAGTTTGCTTTGTTGTGGTCTTCCTCACTTCCTTGCTGTTGTCGACTGGGATAGCCTTTCTGCTGAGTGGTTCTCCCCAAACATTCCCCTCCCCACAGGCACAGTTAATTGCACAGTCCATCGGCCAGGCGTTCAGTGTGGCCTACAGAGAGTTCCTGCGCGCCAACGGCATCAACCCGACCGACCTGAGCCAGAAACAATACAGTGACATCATCAGCTCCCAGGAAATGTACCACGACGACCTCGTCCATTTCTCAAACTCAGACAACTGTAAAGAGGTGCGACATGTTTTCTCCTGCTGCAGTCATATCGTGGATGATGACTGATGGATTTCCCTTAACAGAGATGGCTGAAACAGAGACCTGTGTTAGAAGCTAAAGAATGTGTCTGGAGGGCTCAACAAGGAGCATTGTCCCCCTCCCACGCTTGTCTTCCAGCTGTATGTGGAGAAGCAGAAAGGGGAGATCCTCGGCGTGGTGATCGTGGAGTCGGGCTGGGGCTCCATCCTGCCCACCGTCATCCTGGCCAGCATGCTGAACAGCGGCCCGGCGGCTCGCTCCGGAAAGCTCAGTGTGGGCGACCAGATCATGTCCATCAATGACACCAGTTTGGTGGGGCTCCCCCTGGCCACATGCCAGGGCATCATCAAGGTAAGCACGCTAAGCTCTAAGCTCCTGGACCAAAGGAGTTTAGGGATGGTTCTTGCTGAAAAGTGATTCCAGAGGTTTTTTGGACTTTTCCAACAGGAGTTATGTTTTTATTGGTTAAATACCGTAGAGGATTTGTTCAGATCAAGGGGTTGAGGGGTGTTTGGGTCAAAACTCACAGTGTGAAACACATTTTTGCAGCACTTCACATGATCAGGTAGAGTGAATCACTGCATTCAAACCGTAGGAACATCCCTTCATGGTCAGGCCAATAATCAGTCTATTTAAACATTAACACCTCTGCAGCCTGACGCATTCTGTTCTCAGAAGAGCTGCAGCGTTTTTTAGGACCATTTTGCGTGAATGAAAACACAAGTTTTTCAAGGCACCAGTAAAATTCTGTGCTTCCGGGTACTCGTAACATTTAACGCGGTCGCTTGTGATTTACTGATTGTTAAACACTTGACGTGACTTCTTTTGTTGTGTCATTCCAGGGTCTGAAGAACCAGGTGAAGGTAAAGCTGAGCATTGTGAGCTGTCCTCCGGTCACCACCGTCCTCATCAAGAGACCCGATCTCAAGTTTCAGCTCGGCTTCAGTGTTCAGAACGGCATTGTGAGTTAACCCGAAGTCGGGGCTGAAGTCGGCTGCTCCCGATGAGCGCCGCTCACTGCGAATGGCCAGCGTGTCTCCGTTGGCGTCCCCCCGTTATGTATCCGGTGTTTGTTTGGCATCCTCAGATCTGTAGCCTGATGCGCGGCGGTATCGCCGAACGGGGCGGCGTCCGAGTTGGACACCGAATCATCGAAATAAATGGTCAGAGTGTCGTTGCCATGGCACACGAGAAGATTGTTCAAACCCTGTCGGTCTCCGTGGGTGAGGTAAGAACTCCTCATGACACAAGATGGCAATTTTCCCTGATTGCTGCACCGCAGAAGCACGTCGACACAGAGTAAATCAGTCGGAGGCGGTTTCCAGGCCAGAGATCACTGGATGCATACGGTGCCACTGCATACGTTTGTTTGAGTTGAAGTCAAAATAACCTCATTTGATGCTCAAATCATGTGTTCTAAAAACCTGCAACCGATGGCTGCGGCTCAGCTTTGCACAGTCTCATGTTATGAAAAATTAATGATTTGGCTCCAGAGTTCGACTCTGAATTTTGTCATCTCAGCACTTTCACCTCCCATAAAACCACCACATGCTGCTTTTTTTCATTTGGACTCTTATACAAGTTTTATAAATTATACATCATTTGTTAAACAAACACTGTTGATTAACCTAATAACTGTTTAAAGTATTTTAGCGTCTTTACTTTAACGAGATGTAGCCAGTTGTGCATCGCCGCTTCTTAATTATCACATGCTGTATCATCCTCATGAGGATTCTTATGATTATAAGTATAATTTCTGTCGTATCATCGGAAAAATCTTTGTTGGGCGAGTGCAGCTGTAAAACAAGAATGCTGCACCTCATACACACGACACAGAAAGAACAATACGGATCCACATCCGTCTTGAAGACAGTGTGGTGTAAATAAGGACACGTTGTTCGAGTTCTTTCTGGGGTGAATACAGTTTGTTTATTGAAAGATTAACCGATTTTTACTCTTTAGCAAAGGACAGATTTTGAACTGTTAGGTTTTTATGAGTTGTTTTTATGCTGCCTCTCCAGTGGTCCTGCCCAACACCGAATGAACTGGGTTGCTTGAAGCCTCTGAACGAAAATGAGTTTTAGTAAAAAGTTACTCTCAATTCATGTCCTCACTTTTTTTTCAAGGGTTTGAAAAAGGGTGTTTTTTCAAGAATTTCCTGCAGAAGGCATCGATGTTAAAACTGCAACAAGCTCATTGTTTGTCATGCACTCAGCATCTCCTCCGACTGTCAGAGGGTAGTAAATTAGGCCCGGAATCAAGTGATGTGATTACGACTCCATAAATGGGCTCTTAAGTTGACGGGGGTAATCACCGTGCCCCCCCCCATCTCTGCCTCTCCGCCAGATCAACATGAAGACGATGCCCGCGGTGATGTTCCGACTGCTGACGGGACAGGAGACGCCCGTCTACATATAGCGACCCTGCATGGCTCGTCCCGCTAAAGCTCTGCACGTCCGGCGAGACAGGCGGCTGGGTGCGATGAGGAGAGTTTATTTTTCTATCATTTTACGTTTGGCCTCCTGTTGCGACGCTGTAAAGGACACCCGGTTCTCATTTTCAGGTTTTATCTTGAATTACATTGTCATAATGGCCTTAAAATGTGAATACTCTGTCTGTAGTACTGTATGTGAGTTTATGGTGTTGAAGAGAAGTAGCTTTATGGTCATGATTATTTTCCTATAAAGAGATAAATTAGTACATTTATTTTTTATTTAGTCATTTTTATAATGTGTATGGAGTTTAAAGCTGTACTTCTACTGTAAATACTTTGGATTACTCAAGGACTCAGTTGGAAAGGCCATATTACTCCTACAGTATATGCATGTCGTTATTAAAAACTCTGACTGGGGATTCTTGCTCAATCTGACATGATAATCTACTACAGTAAGTATTAAATGATGATAACAATATGCTGTACAAAGGCACTAAACTCTGTGTATTATGGTGACGCTGAAGGCCAAAGACACACCTACTACTCAAAGACACACTGTATAGGTGATCATTACTTCTACCGGAGCGTATAAGAATGTATCAAATATACTTTACTGGATGAATGTAATGGTAAAACACACTGAAAATACAATGTCACAGCTGAACACTTGTTTGTCTTGATTTTATTGGGAGGTCAGAGGAAGGAAGGTGCTTGGAAACATGCAGTACGAGTTCGTTTGGCTGGATTAGAGATTAAACAGTCGTACTTTTCTCTTCTGTCCGTGTTTGATTGGATCTCTGAAACCACAGACTGATGAAAACACAACAACCCTGATGATATTCTCCATAAACAATATCACACATCTCGACAAATATTTGTAGGGTGCGAAAATGGACAGGCTACAAGTTTCACTCGGAAAGCTGATATCATAGTTTTACTTGTACTTCAGTGTTTTGTAAATGACGAGAAGATGCTGGATTCTCCCCTTTCTCTCTAAAATGACACACTCGGTACATGTACACATTGTACTCGTGAAATTCACTCCGTATTTACAACTACTGGTACGTGACGGTATACATTACAACTATTTACAGTTAACTTAACAAACAACACTCACAGGCTCATGGAGCTAATCACAACAGGAGAGGAAGTAGGTACATTGACACATTCGGCAAGAAAAATTCTCTTCAAGTATGTTCTGGGAACGTTCCCTGACGGTGACGAGATCTTCATATATGAGCCTGAAACAAAGAAACAACATTACAGCACTCAGTGTGCAGCACACGACATGAGGGGGCAGCATGGAGGGGGGGGGGACGCTCACTGGAGGGGTTGACTGACTTCAGCCTGTCTTAATAACACATCATTTGTTTCTTCAAGTAGAACTGGATTGCTGACTTGCTTCGCTACATGCTTCTTTATGTGTAGTTTTTACACTAATTGGGAGACAAAGCCTGAAAAAACAGTCTGTACATAAATGACAAATCAATTTACAAGCAGTAAATTACTATGTTGGCCTTTGCTTATGTAACAAAAAGCAGTAGTGCAACATTTTCTTTCATCAACTCACTGCATGGAATTTGGAGGTCATCGGTGAAATCAGCACTCCGTCAACAAAGACAGAATTCACGTAGCCTTCGCTGTAAGAACAGTTTTCGTTTTCGTCACTGTCGACACCAACGCTGAAGGCCTCCTTCATCTTCTCCGGGATCATAAAGTTAAGCAGCACCACGAGGCTCCCAATGACGGCGCAAAGCAAACCTGAAAATCATCTCCGTTAGTAAAAGTCACGCCTCCGAGTCTGGAGCGCGTGAAACGGGAGGGGCGGCTTGGCGACCCTACCAGTGGCCAGAGCCAGCCAAAAGGAGTGGCTGTATTCTGTCACCAAGG
Source organism: Malacoctenus gilli (assembly GCA_032164315.1). Taxonomy (NCBI): domain Eukaryota; kingdom Metazoa; phylum Chordata; class Actinopteri; order Blenniiformes; family Labrisomidae; genus Malacoctenus; species Malacoctenus gilli. The sequence goes on from JASSRZ010000080.1 coordinate 14,284,027, forward strand.
AGTCGGATCCTAAGGAGAAGACGCACTGAGGCACATTCATGATGGTGGAGAAGGAGGCCATGGAGAAGAAGATGCAGGCGGCGGTGGCCAGCATCATGTATCCGGCGTACAGGATGACCGGCATGGAGAAGAGGATGTTGGTGAGCATCCAGCAGCAGAACGCCGTCCTGAAGGATCAACCGGCAGAGCTTCAAGCTTTTGTCGTTGCGTTGGGTTCACGTGAAGCCACACATGATGCAAAACACTCACCAGAGAGTCGCAGAGGCGTAACGTCCAGAGTATCTGTACTGATAGATGAGCCCGCACGGGCTGCGCAGGGTGAACTTCTCAGCGATATAGAGGATGGGGTTTGGCAACCCTCTCTCCAGAGCTTCCTCGTACTCTTCCTCGATGGTGTCTTGCCAGCTGAACATCTCATTGTAGTTGATCGTCTCGTTGAATTGTACGACGGGATTGCCTGAGACGAAAAGATACCACTTGATTTCGTAATTTGGGGGAATAAAAGATCATGCCTGCGGTTCACAAGCCATTACGCTTCAGTGCTGTTGATTGATTTGTGTTGGAGTCGTGCTTCACTGCAGCAGCTGCAGCGACTCACCTCTCAGAGTGACGTTGATGCCGTACAGTCCAACGTGCAGGCCGATGTCGGCGTTGACCACTGCATCGCTGAAAGACTTGTAGGAGGCGTTTGTGCTCATTCTGCCCTCAGCCCAGTCGTTGGTGAAGTTGAGCGCTGCAGAAAAAGGACGCAACAGAATAATATGAAGGCAGGAAATTAAAAAAATATGCTGCATTTTATTGCAGAAACGTTACTGGAGCCTCAAAGCTTACCCACTATCACCACGCCGATGAAGAGGCTGGTGAGAATCCGGAACATCCAGAACAGCCGCTGATGACAGAGACGAATCAGATGCATTGAAGGAAAAACTTGCGAAGACAACAAAGGCGAAGCCTTCAGGGTATGACGCCATTACGCCTTCACACTTTCATCACCGGCCACAAAAAAACCCCAGCCTGAGGCTTTGCGAGACGCCCGCAGTGAGCGACAGACCACCTGGCGGGCTGCACTCACCGTCTTCCCTCGAATCCCCGGCAGAATGAGAAGAAGGCTGACGGCGAGCACAAGGAAGACAAGGATAATGGTGAGCAAGCGGCCACTGAAGATGAAGGCAGTCCTTTGTAGAGGGTAGAATGGGTAAATGTCATCGTAGAAAGTCATCCTGGCTCCTGAGCCCACGGACACCGGCGACACTGGACGTGCAACAGAGACGACAGTGTTAGTGGCAGAGTTCTCAGTTTCCTCCAGATCCACGGATAGCAGCTCCTGATCACCACACCTGATTAGGGATGCTACATTACCAGCACATTGTGATCCAGCACATCATTCAACAACAGCATGTTTGGCACTTTGATTTCTTCACAGCAAAGGAAGGCCACACGAAAACGTACAAAGCGTGCAACTGGATCCATGGGACCATTCCAGTCAGACCGATGCACATCGCTCTTATTTGGTTCCATCCTCATTTTCTGCACCCTGTTCAAGTGAAACCAAAGACTTCAGGTGGAAGATGTGTTCGTACCTGAGAGACGAGGGACGAGTCCTTTGGAGGAGGGGTGAAGTGCGAGCGTCTCTGGGACGTGACTCTGCCTTTATACCAGAGGTCCCGGTTGTGTCATCGGAGAGGTGGATGTGGTAACTGCAACGCTGTGGGAAAGAGGTGTGAACCTAAAGTGACGGCCGTCCCCGTATGGGACACAGAGGTCACACGCACTCTGTGACAAGCTGCGCCACGCATGTTGGCTTCAGTGTTGCACCATTCGCTCGCTTCGGCTCAAGAATTCAACCGCTTCAACAGGTGAGATCGGACTCATCGTCTTTTTAATCAAAAACTCAAAAATACTGCTAGTAATAATGAGATTATGTCTTTGGATGAGTTACAGCCTCCAACTACAGCGAGTTTTGACAAGTCTGTTATTTTAAATATACGGAATCATTTGGTATTCAATACAGGATTAATATCTAGAATAATAAAAGACAAGCGTCTCTTACCTTCACCTGATATTCACGTTTCAGAAGTCCTTCACTCTTCTTGGCTGAAGTCTGAGCTGAACAGCATCTCTCGCATCAATGGACTTGCGTAAATGGCTTTGGAGTGTGTGTGTAGTGGCTGTCTCGGTGCTTGTCCTCAGTGGACGTAAGTCAAGTTTGCTCCGAATTTTAGCTCATGATCTTTAAGTCTCGATGATAAACGCGGGCTAAAGAGTCGACGTGTGTTGACCAGACGCAGCGCGTGAGGTGAGCTGGGAGGTTCCTCGCTTTGACGGCTGGTACAACAGTTTGGGGCATCCCAGGCGCGGAGCGGTGGGTGAGTGTGCAGCACACACACACACACACACACACACACACACACACACACACACACACACACACACACACACACACACACACA
>JASSRZ010000080.1:14286576-14303088 GCA_032164315.1 Malacoctenus gilli
ACACACACACACACACACACACACACACACACACACACACACACACACACACACACACACACACACACAGAAACTCACTTGCTCACTCCACCGTGTTCACGCTCGCGCAGGGTCTCGCCTGGTGCGCCTCGTGCCCGCGCAGTACTGGGACGGGGTCCTGCAGCCCGTGCACGAGCCGCTGCTTCCGAACCCGCGCGGACTGAGCCGCGTGCTGAGCGCCGGGACGTCCGGTCTGCCCTCCGCCAGCAACCGGACCGTGCTGTCTCTGTTCTTCGGTAAACCTGAGCGACTTTTCGGGATGAAGACAACTTTGAAGTAGAAACTCCTGCAGTACAGCAGCAACTTTAGGGCTCAAGTCGTTCCTATTAACGGAGATTATTAGGCTGCAGGTGTGAGACAGGTGTGACACTCAAAGGTTTAATATTACTAAAACTTCAAGTTCACGATGAAAACAACATACCGAGTCCACTTTCATGTTTAGAATTATGATTTTATTTTTGCATTGAAACTGAACATTTACCTCGGTCACAAATATAAATGGCAAATAATGTATATACTCAATTATCTAAGTGACAAATTGGACAACAAAAGTAAAGCTGACAATACTTCAAGCTTCTTTAGCGTCCAGTCAGCAACTTTAAAAGTTTGTTATGCTAACTTTCCAGTGGTAACTGTTCAAAATGAGAAATTAAGGTTGCTTTTGATTAAAAGTCCTACTGGATGAATTGAAGCTGGGTTTTTTTTTTGTTCTAAATCCATCATGCATTAACCCCTTCAGTCTCGTTGGTAGGGTACATGGGTATTTTATATCAATAGTCGTCAACTTCTTTATTGATAAAGTTATTTATTTTGCAGGTTATCATGTTGCTTTTGAAATTTTCAACTCGAGGCCTCCCGGTTGCCCCCCTGAGTTCATGAACATCCCAGTCCCTGAAGGGGACCCCGTCTTTGACCCCTCTGGCTCTGGAAAAGCCCTGCTGCCCTTCCAGAGAGGACCATGGGACAAAGAGTCCGGACAGAGTCCCAGTAACCCGCGCACACCGGTGCTGATTTTAGATCCTTCTCATCCTAAAAAATTGCTCAAAACAAGTTGCTGAAATATTTTTGTGTTTGTATGTAACATGATGAGCAACTGCAAAGCTTGTATATTCTACTAACTACTATTTTTTTCCCACACAGGTTACACAGAAGAGGGAATTTAGTAAAGCTTGATCTCGGTTCTTTCCAGGTTAACCTCGTGACTTCATGGATAGACGGCAGCTCCATATATGGTCCCTCCACTTCCTGGTCCGACTCCCTGAGGAGCTTCTCTGGAGGGCTCTTGACTTCGGGGTCTGAGTGGGACATGCCGAAGCGAGGGGAACGCAACCGCATGTGGAGCGCGGCGGACCCATCGACAGGAGAGAGCGGACCTCAAGGCCTTTATGGTGAGACGTTTGGTGTGCAGCAAACATCCATGTGGAAATGGACTCAGCCTGCATGCAGCTATGACAGACAAATAACTACATAGATTAATAAATTGCACCATATGTCATATTGGGTTAATTTAAATAGCAATATATTCATTTAGATTGGAGTGTTTTGTATTTGTTGAGCACTACTTTACAGCACAGTTGCAGACCAACAACTGAACCAAGCGCAGAGGTGAACAGCCTGCTGGGAAGCAAACTCACACCGGTTGGTGTGACCTGAAATCTTTGTCGCACCCACCCGAAACTCCACATTGCTCAAAACAAAAAGCCAAACGTCTTACAAACACGGCTGCATCTTGGTTAGCCCCAATCAGGGCTGCAGCCTGCGAGGCTGAGTCAAAAGAGGCCCGGCCCTGACGTCGGTTGTGACTCTTTAATTATTGTGTAAAAGGCCTGTCACACTCACCGCACTGAATCCCTTCTTCTAAGGCAGTGAAGCTGCCACGCAGGAGTCACGAAACCAGTGTTTTGTTGCTTGTGCTGTTAAAGGTGTGTAGTTATTATGTGGGGCAGAGACGGAGGATCCTCTCCTGTTGTCACCTCCTTAAAAACAAACAGATTCCAACGCTGACCACAAAAAGAAATAATCTCCCCTTTACTGGTCAAGGATTTTCAGCTAATGACGAAATGACCCTCCGTGTTTTCCTCGCTGCAAACGCTGCAACGTTAATTGCCGCGATGCAATGACAGCATTTTCCTGTCGCTCGGGCCGTCCTGTGTGTCCAGAGTTGGGAAACGCTTGGGCCAGTGAGAACACGTTCACGGCGGCAGAGGGGATCATCTGGTTTCGCTACCACAACTATGTCGCCGCCAGACTGCAGGAAGAGAACCCGGCGTGGTCGGACGAGCAGCTCTTTCAAAACGCCAGGAGGATGGTCGTGGCCACGTTTCAGGTAGAGGGAAGGAGTGGTCTCAGTGCGAAGGGGCTCCCTGCAGGGGCACCTCTCTAATCTGCACTCTGCGAGGAAGCAGAAGTGGTCTTGAAAAGCAAATGCATCTGCTTGTTTTATGAGCAGAGTTTTGTCCTCTGCACCAAACTGCAGACCTCTTGCATGCCGTGAAGTTCGGTTGGTAACAGTACATTCCAATATAACAAGTTAGGATGTGATTTAAAAACAACTATAAACCGTCAGTCACAGTCTCCCTAATAAACAACATGAGGTTTGAAAGGAAAAGATTGAAGACTAACTGACAGTCAGGATTTATTGGTCCTTAAGAGGTGAAACCAGACAGTTGCAGTTTGAACATAAACTGGAAATAAAATCCTCTCTGTCTTGTCTCCACACAGAACATCGCCCTCTATGAATGGCTGCCCGCGTACCTGAAAGACAAACGGCTTCCTCCTTACCCAGGTAAGAGGCTGCCGGAGTGCGTACAAGTGGAGGTGAGCAAGGTAATGCACCGGTGACCACAGGCTGTGGTGAGGTGACCTGTCGGCGGTGGTGGTTGGTAGACATCTGCGACGTCAGCAAGGCAGCGACGTGAGTGTCCTCCTGCTGCTGAATAAGCAGCCACAGCTGGAGAGAGTTAAATCGCGATGGTCAAAGGATCCCGTCACATCAATCACTTCTCATCGCCAATCGTTGCTTGCTTCTGTTGCGTCACCCCAGCCGTGCGAACAACACGGGAGGTTGGCAATGTTGTTGTCACTCTCGCTCAGGTGTTGTGTGGTCTGCTCTGGCTTCTCCCACTCTCAGGTTACCAGAAGTTTGTTGATCCTGGCGTCTCTCCCGAGTTCCAGGTTGCCGCTATACGGTTTGGTATCACTATGGCTCCACCTGGTGTTTACATGAGGTACTGATTCTTTTTTTTGTCTTTGGCAGACTCGCTTTCCCGATTTCTTTTTTCCTGTCATCACTTCTGTCAGTCACCTTCTGATCCTTGTATGAACGTTTTGAAAGAAGTTTGTTGTTGTTACACTAATATATTTTCATCCCACAGAAACAGGACCTGCCATTTTCGAAGCATTGTAAACATCGATGGAAGCACATCACCAGCAATTCGCCTCTGCAACAGCTTTTGGAAGCGCAAGGTGGTCTTTACTGCTGCTCATTCTGACTTATAACACTAATTTGCATGGCCTAATGATCTTATTTATATATTTCTTTAGCTTTTTTGTGTTAATTTTTCTTTTTTTTACCTGTCCAGGAAGCCAACATGAAGACAAGTCAAGATGTGGACGAGCTCCTGATGGGCATGGCCTCGCAGGTTGCAGAGAGAGAGGACAACGTTGTTGTGGAGGACCTGAGAGGTGCTTCTTTGCTATCCATCACCTGTGTTACACATTTTATGGCTCAGTGATACTGTGTTCGATGCGACAAAGAATGACGTTCACTGTTCTGCTGTGATCTGATTGATGCTTCATTAGATTATATGTACGGACCCCTGAGGTTCTCCCGGACGGACCTGGTTGCACTCACCATCCAGAGAGGGCGAGACTTTGGTCTGCGTAGCTACGCTGAGATCAGAAGAGCTCTGGATCTGCCTCCTGTCACAACGTTTGAGGAAATAAACCCTGAGCTCAGCAGCAGCAACCCGCAGGTGAACGCTGCAAACTGTCAGCCCCTCGGAACCCCTAACAATCAAACGCTTCATCAACAAAGTGCAGCAGTCATCTTGTGGAGGATGCTGGTGTCATAGGAAAAAACATCAGCTCATGAGAGAGAGATTCTGGATGAAGGCCTTTATATATGAGACGTGGATGTATTCCCCTCTTTGTTAGTTCTCTGCGAACACTTTCTCCGCTCGTTCAATGCCACACTGACACCCTTCAGCTGCCTGCAACTCCAGGTCAGACAAAGTGGCGATATAAGATGCACCAAGTTAAACCTCAGTCTTTCACTTTCACAGTTGCTTCACGATGTCGCAGAGCTTTATAATGGAGACATCTCAAAACTGGAGCTCTTCCCGGGGGGACTGCTGGAGTCCGACGGCGGTCCAGGTCCCGTCTTCTCTGCCATCATCTTGGACCAATTGGAACGCATCAGAAACGGAGACCGCTTCTGGTTTGAGAACAAACTGAATGGGTAATCCTCACACGTGAAGAGTGATCACACAGTTACTACTTGTGTAGTATTGCAATTTGTGTATTTTCTGAGTCTGAATCGCCCTGTTGGGGCCTCACTTTGTGGGGGCCTCAATTTGTGCTCATTCCCAGCTTGTTTACAAATGAGGAGATCGAGTCGATCCGCAACACGACGTACCGTGACATCCTTCTTGCTGTCACGAGTGCAGAAGCCTCTGATATACAGGATCATGTGTTCTTCTGGAGGGACGGTAGGAAAACAGCCTGTGTGACACGCGGAGGTGCTTTGAACTGAGTTTGTTGTTTTTGAAATGAGACGGCTTCCTCCCGCGTCCTCAGGTGACCCCTGTCCTCAGCCCACACAGCTGAATGCGTCAATTCTCCATCCCTGCACTAATGCTACAAAACTTAATTACTTTGATGGGAGCCAAGCTGGCTTTGGGATATTTATCATTGTTCTGCTCCTCTTCCCTGTCGGTCAGTATCGTACCCACTCGCTCTGTTCACACAGCAGTAACTCCGACATTGCAAATCAGCAGATAAAGTGTGAAACGTTTGGTGCCTTCGCAGTGGGTTTGCTCGTGGCCTGGATGGTGGCGTATCTTCGTAAACGCAGGTACAGAAAGTTCCAGAGAAGAAGAAAAGCTGGCGGCAGGACAGAGGAGCCAGCGGAGGGAATCGCTGGTATGAAACCTGAAGGATTAAAGAGAAAATCTCCTCTAATGCTTCGTTTGCAGGCTTCAGTGTTTACGAAAACATTCGATCGCCGAGATTTTGTTGCAGATTCCGGGTCAGTCGCCAGCAGACTGACTGCGGAAATGATTTTCAGTCATTGTATGAACCGCTTTTAACAGAATAAATCTGACCTCGTAACCGTTGTCAACAAAAAAAACCACTCCAAAACCTGGACTCGATAATCCCAAACATCTCGGTGTGTCGCGCTTTCGCTCCTCAGCGTGTGAGTGGCAGGGCCCTGAAAAGCAGCTGCACCCTGTCAGCGTGGCGGTGGATGGGAAGAGGAGGCTGCAGGTATTTGACAGAGCGGGATCCGCTCATCGCTGCCTCTGTCTGGGGAACCAGCGCCACCTGGACGTCCTGCTCTCTAACGATCGCCACCACAGAGCGCTGCTGCTCAAAGTTTCTAAAGAGTACGACCTGGTAAGCCGTTTCTCGCTTTTTTTTTCTTTTTTTTTTGCTGTGATGGGATTCAATATGCAGGAAACTGAAGAGGTTTCCAAAATGTTGCTGATGCGTTTTGTGCCAACAAACGTGGGCAAAAATGTTCATCGATTGTTCAGTTTTACTATAATTTGCAATCGGTGCACGTCCAGATCCCTCACTCACTCAATAAAGTTACTACTGAGTTTATATTTCACCTTTTCACTCACGCCATCCATCACAGCGTTGTTGATGCCTGTATGATTCAGCAGATAAAGCAGAAATTCATCATTCTATCTCCTTCTTGTCCCGCTCACCTCTTTCTGACTCTCCCCCCCGTTTGCACGATCAGGTGCTGTTTTTTGATGACGAGAGCAAACGCGCAGAGTTCGTCAAGCAGCTGTGCCAAGAGGTGACCGACGACGGGCAGGAGATTAGAGTGAAGGAGATGAGAGAGAAGCAGCTGCTGAAGGAGGCTTTAACCAGAGAGCAGCGGGCTCAGATTGTGGAAACTTTCATCCGACACGCTTTCTCGAAGGTACAGTCAGCCTCTGTTACGGCCCCGGGCCCGGCCGCAGACTGTCGTCAATTCATGTTTGAGGTCACACGAGGTCGGACCTCAGGCCAGAGGAACTAATCACTGGTCCTGCGGGTGACCTCATCCCCCGCTGATGTCCTCTGCTGACGTCGGTGATATTAGTAACATCACTACGGCGGTGTTACGCGACAACACTGGCCTCACTGTCTCTCTGCGACGCAGGTCTTGGAGATCGAGAAGTGTGACGCTGGCGACATGAGCGCCGTATCCCACAAGAAAGCCAGAGAGGTCCTGCAGTGCGAGCTGACGGCGTCAGAGTTCGCTGACGCACTCGGGCTGAAGCCCGACTCCTTATTCGTGGACTCCATGTTCACACTGGCCGACAAAGATGGGAACGGTTACTTGTCCTTTCAGGAGTTCCTGGATGTGATGGTTATCTTTATGAAAGGTGAAAAGATAACAACTCCCAACACTTTCTGCTTCGTTTTGACTTCAGATGTGCTGCTTTCTAACAGCACTAAAGTGGGTTTATTTCCTGTGTTCAATCCAAACTTTATTTAAACAAGGTGGTAACAGCCTTTCTTTTGTTTGTTGGTGTTTGACTTCAGTTTACGAAAACCTTGTGATCTCTGGTGCCCCTCAAGGGGGTCTTGGACCGCATGCTGAAAGCTGTAGTGATGTCATTGTCTGGGGGTTTGCACTTCTCTGATTGACCTCCTGAACATAAGGATATATTCACAGAATACACAGTAAAAACCAGGAAGGAGACATATAAACAAATATTCACATTTCTACAGACTGGTGGTTTGTGGGCAGCTGAGCAGCAGGACATTTAAATAGTTTGGTGTTCTTTATGTTACTTTGTGCCTGATGCCTGATGTCTTTTCAGGGTCTTCGGAGGAGAAATCCAAGTTGATGTTCTCAATGAACGACATCAGTGGAACCGGTTTTCTAGCGAAAGAGGAATTTGCCCGGATGCTCAGGTTCAATCAGCGCCTCTGTTCACTTCTAACTCATTCAAGGAAGTTTTTGCTCCCCGGGAGTTGTCTTGGGGCCGTCGTCACCCCCCCCTTTTGATGAATTGCAGGTCTTTCATTGAAATCTCCAACGGTGCTCTGTCAAAGCGCCAGGCAGAGGACGGCATCAAGGCCATGATGCAGGCTGCTGGCTTCGATAACAAGGAGCGAATCTCCTGGGAGGACTTTCACTTCCTCTTGCGGGACCACGAGAAGGAGCTCCAGTTTGCTCAGCTCAATGTCAAAGGTTGAAGGAAGTTCTTTTTTAAGAAGGTCTCTTTCATGTCCTCCTTTCTCTGACCTTGCCTGATACATGAGTGTGTGTCTGCCGTGTGCTCAGGGATGGAGAAGCAGGGCAGCAGGCGGCTGAGCAGGGACCAGCGAGTGTCCTTTATCATCCCTGCAAACAGGTAAAAGGCAAGAAGGCTGGATGGAGAAAGTATCTTGATTACTGTTGAAGCAGAAACATTGCTACAACATTTATATTGTTTTTTTCTTTTACTGCAGCAAGATAGATGGTCCAGAGCTGCGCAGACGGAAAAAGTATGTTCATTTTTTATACAGTCGTTTATTGTTGGACCTTCTATCGGGAATGTGAAAAAAAATGCCTGAAAAATAGTGTTTCAGCTCAACTTGGTTGATCAAGTAGAAAAAGTTTTTGTTAAATGAAGATCTCCTGTGCTGGAATGTTCTCAGACTACATGTCAACACGCCAAACATCTACGTGAAGCCCAAACGTGAGCAGTACATCAGAAACCCCGTCCAGCAGAAAATCCAGCAGTTCAAGCGCTTCATCGAGAACTATCGGCGCCACATCGTCTGTTTCATCATCGTCTACGGCGTCGCAGCCGGCGTGACGCTCGACAGATGTTACCGTGAGTGGAATCGATCCTTCTTCCTGTTTCACCTCCTGGTCGTGCTTCATCGATCGAAGGTCGCTCCGCTGTTTCTGGTCTCACCTTTGAACGGCGTCACGGTCAGACTTCGGGCTGCAGGCGGAGGCGACAGGTGTCCCGGAGACGTCGGCGGTGGGCATCATCGTGTCGCGCGGCTCGGCGGCGACCATCTCCTTCCTGTTCCCCTACATGCTCCTCACCGTGTGCCGCAACCTCATCACGCTGTGTCGGGAGACCTTCCTCAACCGCTACATCCCGTTTGACGCCGCGATAGACTTCCACCGCTTCATGGCCATGACTGCCCTCCTCTTCTCAGGTTGGCTTGGCTGGACTTAATCCGGACATGATGGGTCGATTGAATTGTCTTGTTTTTTTTTATGTGTCTTTTTGTGTCTCTGTGTGCTGACTGCAGTCGTTCATACTTTGGGTCACGTCGTCAACATCTACATCTTCTCCGTCAGTGAACTCAGCATCCTGTCCTGCCTGTTTCCCAACGTGTTTTCCAACAATGGGTAAATTTCCACATTTCACACTAGATATCGAGTCACGCAGTGGAGTCGTGGCTCCTTCTCACTGTGAGACCGTTGCAGACCAGAAACATACATATGAGCTCAAGTCGTGTCTCCAAACGCATGTATATGATTCGTGCTTTTATTTTCTCAGCTCTGAACTTCCTCTGAAGTGGTACTGGTGGTTCTTTCAAACTGTTCCAGGTATAATATGAGACTCATTTCAGACTCTCAGCGGTACATGAAGTACTCGTTGTACTCCTCAAGTTATGCTGTAATCAGGCTTTGTACTCGTTTTCTTGGTTCCAGGAATTACTGGCATCTTGCTCCTTCTTACTTTTGCGTTCATGTACGTCTTTGCCTCGCGCTATTTCCGTCGCATCAGCTTTCAAGGATTCTGGGTCACTCATTACCTCTACATTATCGTGTACATCCTGGTAAGTTATTCCTCTGAAATACAACGCAAAGGCGGCTCAGAGATGCAGCGATGCCAGCTTTCTTTTTCTTTCTCCTCCAACAGACTGTAATTCACGGCACTTACGCTCTGTTTCAAGAGCCTCGTTTCTACATCTACCTCATCCCTCCTGCTCTGCTCTTCCTGCTGGACAAACTGATCAGCCTGAGCAGGAAAAAGGTGGAGATCCCGGTCGTCAGAGCTGAGCTGCTGCCTTCAGGTGCCTCCTTTCACTTTTCCAACAGCTCCGTTGAAAGTCGTCTGCCGACGTGTTCTCGGTGCATCATGCGACCCTCCCTCCCTCCGACCTGCAGGTGTGACACATCTGGAATTCAAACGGCCGCAGGGCTTCGTGTACCGTTCAGGCCAGTGGGTCCGCGTCGCATGCCTGATGCTGGGCACAGATGAGTACCACCCATTCACCTTGACTTCAGCACCTCACGAAGAGACCCTGAGTCTGCACATCCGTGCCGTGGGGCCGTGGACCAGCCGGCTGCGGGAGCTCTACGCCGAAGAGAGCATCATAGAGCTCGGCGACTACCCAAAGCTGTACCTGGACGGCCCGTTTGGCGAGGGTCACCAGGAGTGGGTCGACTTCGAGGTGTCCGTGCTGGTGGGGGGAGGAATCGGAGTGACCCCGTTTGCTTCGATACTCAAAGACCTGGTGTTCAAGGCCTCCGTCAGGTCCAAGTTTCTCTGTAAAAAGGTGCGTCTGACAACCAACCGACATGAAGTCCCTTCTGACTCTTCACGTTTCCTCTCTCTGACGGCGATGTTGTGTTTGAAGGTTTATTTCATCTGGGTGACGCGGACGCAGCGACAGTTTGAGTGGGTGTCGGACATCATCAGGGAGGTGGAGGAGATGGACACACAGGAGCTGGTGTCCGTCCACACCTACATCACTCAAGTGGCCGAAAAGTTCGACCTCCGCACCACCATGCTGGTGAGACATTCACACACTGTGGTAGAACTCTCACAAAGAGCAAAGCGCGGACTGAAGTCTGTTCCAGAGTGTCGGGATTTTATTCGGTGGAATTTTATGTTTTGAAGAACTTTGCTGGCTTTGTGATTGGAGAAAAATCAGGTCACAGGAACCAGAGTGAAACAGACGGCAAGAGGAGCGTCGGGTTCCAACACTGCCAACGACAGTTCAGCTGTTTCTTCCTCTTCAGGCTTTCTGCTGTTTTTAGCTTCGTGTTAACTGAACTGAGACGAGAGCGCGCCGAAGAGCGCCGTCCGGATGAACTCGTCATGGCCGTGCCTGTTTATGTTCGCAGTACGTGTGTGAGCGCCACTTTCAGAAGGTGTGGAACCGCAGCCTGTTCACTGGCCTGCGCTCCGTCACTCACTTTGGCCGCCCGCCGTTCGTGTCCTTTTTCAGCTCGCTGCAGGAAGTTCACCCCGAGGTCAGTCATTCGGCCGTGAATGCTCATGCCGCCCAAACTTTGCTCACAGCTGTCAGAACTACAAAGATAAAAAAAAAATTTGTGATGTTTTTGTTTTAGGTGGGAAAAATCGGGGTCTTCAGCTGTGGACCTCCTGGACTGACCAAGAACGTGGAGAAAGCCTGTCAGCAGATGAACAAGAGGGATCAGGCCCATTTCATTCATCACTATGAGAACTTCTGACATGTTGTCAGCATTCGGCTCCAGGAAAAAAACGAACACGCCACTTCCAATGAAAGATTTTTTAAAAACACAAATCATAGAAGTACATTGGTAGGATTTGATTTTGCTTGGTGAGTTGTTGATGTTGCAAAAAAAACAACAACCTGTTTGTGTTCATTCCTCAAATATTTGTTCAATTCAAATTCTCTTGCTTATTAAAATGAATGTGCTTTTAAAGAGCCGTAACACTGTCATGTCGTATTTCCCCCATGCTTAAATGACTCTCCTGCACCATCTTGGTAGAGGACATTGGATTGCATAAGGACCGGAGAGAATGTGTTCAGTGAAAAATCACAAAATTTCGCTTGTGGCTCCCTCCGGTGCTGCAAGCTGTTCGACTAAAAATACACTCGAATTAAGCCGAACTCGTAACTTTGATTTGTCGCCTGAGTGATGAGCCGGACAGCTGTAGGTTAATGCTCATTTTCAAGTGGAGTAACTTTTGTCCTCGGAGCTGCATGATTATATGGATCATTATTTAAAGTTGGAGCTTTTTATATGCGAGAACAAAAAAAAAAAGAACTCACATTTCTGTTCGTCTGATGAACAGTGACTCTGCACTCTGCAGTGCTAAAACAGCAGCTGCAGACATCTGCTTTTTTTTTGGGAGGGGGGGATACATTTGAGATAATGTTCCATTCAGGACCACCCTGCTCATTCCTGCGCAGCCACACAGACTCATTGCTGGCAGCGTTCCAGTCAGATTTGTGAGCGTCTCCTCCGGTTCAGATGTGTTCGAGGGCCTTGATCGTTCGTACCTCAGCAGTGCCAGCGAGGGAGCCTTCGCCGTTTCATGTTTCAAGCAGCGATTCATCCTCACAGTTTAGGGACCCAACTGTAAATCAGCTCGTCACAAGGTCGACCGAACGACTGCTGTGATTCATTGGGCTTCAACCTCAGGCAGATATGAGAGGCGGGGACACAGAGTCTGCTACTGTCCACGCTGAACTCCTCATTTCACACCCACACACTTTAGAACAACTTCTGGTTACGTGTCCCAGAGAACGATTCGCTGCTGTCACTGGATGTTTATCGAGCGGAACCACAGAAGGAGTTCTACACTAGATCTACTGCGAAAACCCATTAATTAGTGATGTCAGATCTCTGCAGAACCAAAAGGAATCATCAATAAGCAGCGGTTGTCGAAAGCTGTGTTTCTGAAAGAGACAAAAACTGCTCCAAGTTTCGTTTTCACTGTGCCTCGTGAGCGGAGTTGATTCCATGCACACTCTGCTTTTCTATCATGAAATATAAATGTCGTCAGTGGTTTGGAGCCTATTATGAAAGCTCGTGTTGAAAGCAGAGCAGATATAATTGCTGAGCCAGTGACAGCAGCCAGAAAGATCTCTGAATCTCGTTCAGAGTTTTTGGTTCAAAGAAAAAAACTGTTTCTTAGGCTTCTGTCAGCAGGTCAGATGCGCTTCATCAACAAGAACGCTTCAAATGTCTTTATGAGAATGAACCGTCGTCACCACAGTGTTAACGAGGAGCGCATTCGCTGAGGCTTTTTTTTTTTGTCTCGTCATCGTCACTTGTTTGCACGCAGTCGTACAGCCGCCGAGCAAATATTCAGACGGAGCGACGGCGGCGGCCAGTCAATCAGACGTGGAGTCGTGAGGTCAGCAGATTTCTGGCAGTAATGTATGACATCAGTCTCCAGGAATCCCAAATGAAAGTCCAGTGAAATGCTCACGTGCCAGTAAGTCAGGCTGAGAGGGCCGATAAGAAAAGCCGCTACGGGAAAGAAAGAGCTGGGACTGTCTGCTGCATAAAGGGAGAGCAGGAGGCTTGTAAAAGGACCTTTCAAGCCTGATGTGTTAAGTGTTGCAGCGTCGCCCCAAGTAAGAAAACGAGACACTGAGCATGAAGTCGTTCGGAGCACAAAAGTCCTTTTTTTTTTTTTCCTTCTCTGATCTTCGGACACTGCCTTATTTCTTCAGTCTGGTCACCTTGAACCATCTATTCCACTCTTCAGAGGAGGAATATTCTGTCGCTGCTGGAAAAATGTGTCTGGATGAAGAGTCGCTCGATTTATGGAAACAAAGGCAGATCTCAGTTCAGTCAAACCTGATATCTTTCAAGTTATTTTTTATGCTACTCAAAGTCAAAAGCACAAATTACTCCGTCCCTACCCATCTTTGTACCTTGGACTCATTTACTCACTTCAAAACTGGACTTAAAACTTTTCTTTTTTCGACAATCATACCCCACCTAACCTCCTTACAAAAACCTGTTGTTCCTGGTTTGATGGCCGGTTTTAATTTGTCTTTGTATTTTATTGTTGTTTTATGTTTTGTTTATGTTTTAATGCCTGTGTACAGTGACTTTGGGTGTTTTGATAAGGCACTTTTAAATAAATACATAAAATAAATGCATTATTATTAGTAGTAGTAGTTTCTCTTCAACACCCAGTAATTAACCAGCAGCAGCTTTTACACTTTTGAAACGTAAACAGAAAGGAACAATATGAGTCTGAATTCCTTTGCCATTTTTATTTCGAACGGCAATGAAAGAAACGCTCAAAGTCCTGGATTTGATCAAGGTGTTGCACTCAATTTGCAATTCATTATTAATAATATTTAGTCAGGGATCACAATCAGAACAACACGGCTCAGGTAAACATGCATAAATGATTACAAGATAAAAAAAACAAAAACATGGACAGCAAATCTTGCATTCTGTTTTCACAGATGATGTTTTACTCTTGTTTAAACTGCTTCTACCGGCTAATTTGAACCCTTTCACACTTGATTTAAAACGTGTGCGCTCCTCGGCGCGGATCAAACTGCACCCTCTTCTGGTAAACGGCGGCTGCACACAGCAGCAGATGAAATGTCATTCAAGGTCACGGAGGTTTGTGCTGCATTACTGTTGGGTTTAAAGCGGAGACTCTCTGTACGTTGCATTCACCTCCCCTTGGCGCGTCCTTGTCCTCAGCCATTACACTTTAATGATTGTCCCTAAATCAGCCCTGACGCCGGAATGTTTTGGGTCATTGACCAAATGTTTTAATCTTGCTCTAACCAGGTGTCACATTCACAGTAATATAGCAGGAAGGTGAGCTGTTCGCGAGCTGAAGTCTGGCGCCGGAGTTTGTCTCGTTCACTTTACACACGTTTTCCCACGATAAGTAGAGGTTGTGAACGCTGCGAGCTTCGTTTTGTAACTCCCCTGAGTGTTTTAGGCCAGTCAGCACTACCTAAAATAACCCCGGAGTCTTTGACATAGTTGTTCTGAATCATCCTCACGGAAGAAGCGCGCAAGGAAAATCAGAGCGGCAATTTTAATTACACGCAGCATTTAGGGATTAAATGAAGGCCATAGAAAACGTTGGATCTGACAAGAAGACAGGCATTATCATGTCAAATATGTTGTGAGCGTCTGAGCAGTGGCGAGCAGTTTGCATTGGTGTACTTAAGACTCTGTTAATCTTCTTAGTGTGGGTAAGTACCCAGCTAGAAATCAGCTACTGTCCAGATTGTCTCTTCCTGCCCCAGATAAGCGACTCGGACAACAACAAAGAGGCGACTGGACGGAAGAATGTGGCATGGTCTCCTCCCTGGCTTGAAATATGCACCTCCCCTCCATTGGGAACTGTGTTGACAGAGCAGTGGAAGAAGTTCTGGTGGGTTTCCTCAGCTTGAAGATGTTTGGCAGCGGCACCAAGAAGTGGTTCGTGAAGAGGCAGAAGAGGCAGCAGCCGAGGCCTGGCAGGAGGCCATGCACCAGGAAGAAGAAGAGGTGGGCGGCCAAGATCCTCCAGCAGCACCGGCAAAAGATCCTGAGCGAGCTGGACGTCAACACGGTGCTCCCGTACCTGGTGTACGACAAGGTCTTCTCGCTGGGGGAGTACAAGGAGATACTGGGACACGAGTCCAGGAAGAGGCGGACGGAGATATTCCTGGACCACCTGTCCTCCAAGGGGCCTGCAGCGTTCTGCTCCTTCTGCTCCGTTTTGGAGGAAGTGTGTCCCCACCTGCTAACCTGCTTTCTGCTGGATGGAGAAGGTAGGCCCGGGAATCAGAGCACGAATTGCACGGGACACAAACACAAACTTTGAAGGTCACGGAGTTCTCGGCGTGCCTGCGCTCTGTGCACATGCTTCAGAGTGTATTTTAAGAGGCGCTGTATCGATTTGCAGCAACTCGCCGCTTATGTGTTCGATATTGTTCACTTATATCGCGCTGCATTTAATTTATCTGGGAGAAATTGGAAAAACACGAGAAAAAAAACAACAACAATTCACAGAAAAAGAAAACTACCTTTCGGTAAGCCAGTGTCGTAGACTAATAGCCAGCAAAAAATAGCTTCTTAAATCTGGCTGGCTGAGCAGATTACTGAGCCTCCAGCATTCCTAACTAGCTTCTGACAACATATGGCCCCAACGTGGCGGCGGTTTGCGTCGCCTCGTCCTTGCAGCGCGTCTCCAGATCAATACGCTCCGAAAACGAAGCGCGCTCAAGGAAAACAGCCAAAGTTACTGCAGAGCGAGTGTCCTCATTATGGGAGGCTAAAACCCCACAAATAGGAACTCGTGAATCCTGCTGCTTATTTGCTCAGACAAAGACAAAGAGGACGTGTAAATTAGCAGCTCTAAAAAGTGGCCAAACGATTAATCTCTTGTTTACAGATGGCGCCCGAGGACGGAACAGGACAGGGGGGCTTTCGGTCCCACCCAACAGCCCGGGGGACCAACCCTTCTGCTCACCTCCCATGTACACTGACCCCGTGTTTGACTCCAGGTTAGAGACGCGTCACATGACACTGACAAGTGGTGGTGGGGGGGCGGGGGGGGGGGCTGACAGGCTCTCAAACCGTTCTTGACATCATGTCCTTTTATGTGCATAAACTCACAATAACAATGTTACAAAAGTCTCTCGTTCAAACAGGCTTTATTCCGTGTTTGATTGGAAGAAACTAAATGTTGCTTTCGACTGATGCTTCAACAACCACAAAAACAGCAGTAAACAAGCTTTAAAATCACCTATTGATTGACAGAGGAAAAATCAAAACATTCTTCTTTCATGCTGTTTTATCGAGCACTATATGTATGCCTGTGGTGGGGGTTATTGGGGTAGGGGGGCATTACCACTTTAGTAAAAATATTAATTTCACACAGAAAGGCCAAACCTGGGTTAGGAGACTGAATGCTGCAGCACCAACCTTCTCTGTTAGTGTGAAAACATCAAAACACACGCCAGGACAATAATCATTGTGATTCATTTCTTCCAACAAGATGCATCGATCCTAAGTTATATGGATCGTGTTTACCGACTTCTTTTTGGATTATTTGAACATACGACACTAAAAAGGGAGCAGATGCTTGGGCTTGTAGCACAAGGGGTCATTGGGTGTTTTGGACGGAGACTGCAATGACAAAGCTGCCGCATCTGCAGCCAGCTGATCTCAAATCGACACGGCCTCGGGGGCAGATTTTGGCTCTAATGTGTTAAATTGTGTTCTCAATTATGTGATGTTACTCTAAATGAGGGAATATCTTTTGGACTGATCAAGCCGCCGCGCGCCCAAAGTGCTGCCAAATGAACGGGCTGAAAAAGAAGAGAGAGCACAACATGACATCTGCTGAAGCGGGCGGTCCGGCACACACGGAGGAGGCAGGGTCCTGCGAGGCTGCTTTTGTCACTGTGTCAGGCCTCCTGAATGCGTCATGACTGAGTGATGGTGTCTTTCTCTTCCCCCAGTCCAGTGTGTGTGTGTGTGTGTGTGTGTGTGTGTGTGTGTGTGTGTGTGTGTGTGTGTGTGTGTGTGTGTGTGTG
>JASSRZ010000080.1:14304360-14315072 GCA_032164315.1 Malacoctenus gilli
TGTGTGTGTGTGTGTGTGTGTGTGTGTGTGTGTGTGTGTGTGTGTGTGTGTGTGTGTGTGTGTGTGTGTGCTTTACACCCCTTCTGCCAGCACACTTTCTCTGATCCACAGCAGAAGAGCGGATTGATTGTCAGCTGTGCGGGTTCAAAGAGGCACTGTGTTTATTAGTTTGGCTTTTCGTGTCTGCCTCTGGTCAGTATCCTGCTGACTGAGAGTGAACACGCAGCATTTAATCACATCTCTGTGCTTCCGTCCTAAAGGGCACCGAGATCCCGCGCGCCTCCATACTGAGAGGAGACCCGCGTGGAGCTCCGAGTCCAGTTTAAGGGGGTTTGCCATGTTGCCCACATGGGACTCTTTGCACTATCTAAAGCCAGCATTCGAACCCTCCTGAGCGCACGTCGCAGTCCAAACATGCACAAGGTCTCCGAACAAGAAAAAGTGCTGATTATGGTGAAAAAAAAATGCACGATTATGCAGAAACGTTTAAAAGGATAACCGGCTCTTTACCACCCTATACAATGTTCACCCGCCGAAACTGTGTGTGCGCGCACGCGCACGCGCGCGTGGTGTGTGTGTGTGTGTGTGTGTGTGTGTGTGTGTGTGTGTGTGTGTACACGCGCACCGTGTGTTTTGGATCGGCGGCCTTATATGTATATGGGAGCCTGCAGCGATGATGTAAGTCACCGTGCCTTCATCCATAAGTGGAGAAAATGAGATGCTGGCAGGTTGAAGAGGAGGTGGAGGAGGAGGAGGAGGAGGAGGAGAGGAGAGATTAGCTGGAGCTGTGAGGTTATGCTTCTCTGTGCTGATGACTCACCTCACGGCACATAGAGAGAAAGCACTGCGACAGCGCTGAGGTGTGACTGTGCGTGTGCGTGTTTCATTACTCTTGGTCTTCTTGGTGCAGTGCATTCATGTGGAGAGGACTTTCTCTGTGAACTCCTCTTTGTTTGGTGCAAAAGTAATAAATCACGGCGTTACAGCGGTAGTGGTTCTTGGGGCTCTAGTCCAGGTTTGTCCCCTCTGGGAGCAGCTTCTGAGTCCTACAAACCAGCTTTGATTTTGCCGTGCGGGATAAAGTGGACGAGCGAGTCTAAGGACACGAGAAAAGAAGGGCAGCCCCGTCTGTCCTATTTACTCGCCTTTAAAAATAAAAAAAGTACTTTGGTGGGTTATCGGCGCACACGTGTATCCGCGTGCGCGCGCACGCGTGTGTGTGCGAGCGCACGGTGTACGATAAAAGAAGTCAGCAGAGGGTTCTCATGTGAGAAGGGTAATGATGGGGGCAGGCTGCTCCGAGCCGTCACCGTGGAGCAGGGGGGATGCCAACGTGAAATCAAAGTGCTGCAGTGGAGTGTGCACGGATATGCAGTGGGCTTCACACTGCAGCACCGCCACTGACCCACTGCTGTGTCAGTGCTTCCCCACTGACACACTACCACCGGGTCCCACAGACTGTCCTCGTGGTCTGTGTGTGCGTGTGTGCGTGCGTGCGTGCGTGTGTGTGTGTGTGTGTGTGTGTCCTTAGCAGTTTTTCTCATCTTCTAATGGCTGCTGTGTCTTACATGCCTGATAATGATGATGTGCAGTGTCTGATTAATCGGGAGCGCTACCTTCATGGCGTCCTAGTTAATGGGAGGTGACACAGTGCTTCGCTGGTAGGTCTGTTCAAGCGAAACTCTGCTTTGATGATTCCATTAGCGGTGTATGAGTTGACTGTTGACAAGACGCTCCGAACAGGATGCAGTCGAATCGGCGCGCGGACCCAGTGGAGGTGGATTTTTACGGGTGGAAATCAAGCCATCGCTGACTGGCTACTGTACCGTTATCGTGCCATAATTCCAGCCACGTCGATAATAATGACCTTGAAGCCTCTAATGTTTGTGATTAGGATTTTATGCCCAAATGTAATTATTTTATTTACCTTTTAATGGTTTCAGCTTAGATCCTTACAACAATGACAGCGAGTAAAGTAATCTGACTACAGCATTTTACAGGCATCTTTAGATGTATGTATCTAAAGTTGCATACGTAATATATCTAAACATAATGCACTTATTTCAGTTGAAAAAACATCAGAACTATATCTGAGTTGATATTTGCATTACACAGTGAAACAATTTGCTATATGAATCCGCCAGTTTCCTAGTTTCTTCTCAACGGCACACAAAAACAGGCTCGTTTCAAGTCGACTGTTTGAATCTGTTTTCCTCATTTTGTTCCTCCTGTTCTGCTGCCAAGTTGTGCACAGGAATAAAATAACGCGTCTCTTCACCAGCAGGTTCTGTACACGGATGAATATTTGGACTTATGAGCGCTGAATGAATTTAGGTTCCCCTTCGCGCCCCGGGGGCTTTTTTCTGCTTCCAGTCACCCGGAAGTAACAAGCTGGCAACCACAAAAAGGCCTGTTTTACATTGCAGAAAAAGGCCTGATGTTCATTTTTCAGCGCGTTGAATCGGCTTTGTGGTGACTTCCAGACTGTCTCAACCCCACAGCGCAAATGTTCACTTTAGAAACATGAATACTGATTATAAGCTCGACGAATTTGCGCTGATATATCATCGTGCATTTCCACACACTGTTTATTTCAATCTGCTTTCCTATGTGTGTAGTTTATGCCATATCACACGCCCAGATGTTTGCTAAAGAGAGTTTCACAGCTCTGCAGGGGCACCCATCCATATAAGCGCTACAGTATCATGGCTGTACACATTTTTAGCAGCGTCAGCCGCGGAGGGATTCGCTCCCCTGACACCAAGTGTCATGCTTTGTCTGTTTAGCTGGACGGTGAAAATATTTCGGAGGACACCGTCGGGTTTTTTTTTTTTCTTCTTCCAAGTTGTTTTCGAGCCTCTGCTCGATTCGATCAAATTCTACACCGTGGGGCCTCTCGATGGATAAACCTCACTTTTATCTCTCGGTCCCCTCGGACCTGTTTGCTGGCGTGACACCGTTGTTAAATCTGTCCAGCCGGGTGAGAGACTCACATCTCAAACTCAGGTTGGGAAAGTGGGGCTCTCCTTTAAGTCGTCAAAGTCTAGACTAATCGACTTACCGCGAGGCTTAGCACGGCACCCGCGTGTCAGTCCATCGACTGAAAAACAACCCACGCCGGCCTCTGTTTGCTGATGACAGGTGCTGTGGGCGCCCGTCCACCGGGGCAGGCGGCCGACACGCCTCCACCCTCTGAGCAGCGTCAACAGCGAGGAGTCAGTTTGGATTGTTTTCAGTTTGGACTTTGCTTCGTTTTTCATGAACTGAACTCAAGACCTTAAACCTTTTTCTCACAAGTATTGTTCACAAATTTGGCAAAATCTGTGCTTAAAAAAAAGAATAATAATTCCTTTCGTTTGTGTGGTGACTTCAATGATACCCAAGGTGTCTTACAAGGCACATGATTCACTCACTCACACGTTCACTCACACATGGTAACCTACTCGTGTAACCACAGCTGCCCTGGCACTAGCCTGATGGAGGAGTGTCTGCCTACGGCCCCTCTGACCACCGCCTCACTTTCAGTCACAGGCGAGGTGCATCTTTGCTGAGATAATCCCTCCACTTCACATGTGCGGCTGTTTAGACAGCCTGATTACCGCACAGGAGAGCACAGGCTGCGTGAAGTCGCTGGATATTGGCAGAAACTGGAACACGATGTCGTACCCGTGACCCAGAGGATCCACGACGTACTCGGTGGGTGACGTGCACGGCGGGCTGGCCGTGCGATGGTTTCAGTGACGAGGCTGTCTGCTCAGCATCTCGATATGTCTCACCTGCGAGCTGTGGCACAGCAGAGTAGAGATCACTCACTCAGACTTGGATGAGTTTGTGAACAGTTATTGACAGAAACAAGAACAACCACCAATTTAACCAATGAATGTGCAAAGGAACTTTAAGTTCTTTAACTTTAAGTACGTTTAACTTTTCACTTTAAGTGTGTTTCTTTATGCATTGAATGTAAAAGAGGCGCAGAAGAGCTTTGCACATCAAATTATATGAATGAATGTAAGTCAGACTTGAAATATAATGAAAAGGTGATTTTTTTCTGTTCCGTTCCCCATCAACCTGTAAGGAGAGATGATATTTCAGGGTTGTCATTGCTATCAAGACAACTATCATCCATCGTTCATCCTTCCACCTTCAATAGCCGACTCACTCGCTCTGTGGTTGAAGACGCTCCTGGACTTTATCCAGGCTGATGAAAGGCTGAGTCCATCTTGGTCACGTTGCCAGTCCTTTGCAGCTGTAACACTAAAAACACAAATCATTACACACGCGTACACAAATTCACAATGAAAAACCGATGCATGCACATCTGTGTGAGACAAAATAAGTGAGATGGATTCGGTGAAAGGCCAAGTCACAGACACCGGATAGAGGTTTAACAAACATGCCGAAATGAGTGTTGAGGAGAAGTGTTTTTTTATGTTTGACCAGGCTGAGGTGTGGAGGCGTTCAATTAAACGTATAACTTACATAAACGGATGTTTTTAGTGCCTTGAGTGGAGTGGAAGCTTGTTTAGATGCTGCATTTTCTATGTGTGCCATAATTTATTCACTAGGTCTGCTTCATTACAGCTTGCTGCATTTTGCTTTTACCACACGTCAACATTAGAGCCAGTGAGCCTCAGACGAGCTCGATGTTTTCTCACAGTTACAGTCCTTGTTTGGTGCCGTTTTAGACACGATTTTTATTCTCGTTCTTATTCGCCCCCTTATTTAATCGTGACATAAAAACACACCAAGTGAACCAGCACGAGCACTATTTGTTTTTATGAAAGCTTCCCATCATTGAGTCATTGATTCTTTCAATGTTCGCGGTATCTAAACAAAAGCACATTTATGTTGTCATCTCAGCTCTGAGCAGACAGTCGTCAAAAAAAAAAAAAAAAAAGAAGAAATAGCTGTGTCTTTTGACCTGACTGTAGTTTGTTCAGGCTCAATCACACACAACTTCTCTGCTTCACATGGTGCAGTTGGTGTACAAGACTGGGGATCCTGAATAAAGATTTTTTTTTTTAAAAAGTGCCTCCTACAAAGACTTTAGCATCTAAAATAATCACCTGGGTTTTTTCTTTCAACATATTCAACATGTATATGGTTGAGAAAAATTTTTTAAAGCTGTTTTTTTGGGGTTTTTTTTCATTTAAATTTATTTGGGGGGGGGGGTAAAAGGAATGGGGCCCCAGGGCTGAGAGTGTTTAGTGCCGCCCCTGCAAGTCATTACTGCTTCCCGGAAGTATTGCGTAACTACGAGGCGCGAGCCTTCCTTCAGAAAAAAAAGAGGAAGCGGCGAAAAGCGCAGCTCACGATAACTAATTAACGACCAACTTTGGACTTCCCAAACAGATGCTACAGCTGAGCATCTCCATCCTACACGAATCTGTCCCCTGACCCCCTCCCTCCCCCTCCTCTCTCCTCCTCCCTCCTCCTCCTTCTCCCTCCTCCCCTCCCTCCCAGTCGCTCCCCTCTGACTACACTGTACACACACACACACACGCACACACGCACACACACTCTCCCCTACCTCACACACACGGACGCCTGGACGCTGCAGCGTTTTTTAAAGAGAGTGTTTCCAAGCCCGGGATAGGAGGGAGGAGGCAGGAGGAAGGAAATGATGTCCAGCTCCTGACCGAACTGCTCCGGCAAAAAAAAGAAAGAAAAGAGAGAAAGAGAGAGAGAGAGACAGAGAGAGGGAGAGAGAGCGAGAGAGAGAGCGGAGGGAAAAATCAGCCATCGGATGGATCGGCGATCTGTTTGCGAGCGCTAAAACCCGGTCAGAGTGTCATTGCAGACATGGGTCGCAGCGGTACGGCACCTTTCGCTCAGCTCCTTGGGGAGTGTTTTCACTGTCAGTCCTTCAGCGCTGGAAATGGCGTTGTGATGCTGAGCATGGAAGACGCAGCGGAGGCGGATGCCAGGGAATAAAGAAATATATGATCACCTGTGCTTTTCTTTGGGTTGGATTTTTAGTAGCGGTGGACAGTACCATGGTGAATTACCAGAAATACATTACTGTTATGCAGCTGGCTCTGGGGGTGACCGCCTCCAACAAAGAACATTGTCTTCCACCCAGGAAGCGAATGTGGTGAGTATCAATCTTAGTGCGGATGATGGTGATGATGATGATGATGATGATGTGATGCAGGTTGGGAGGAAAAAAAGGGGGGTGCTGCCCGCGATGAGCCGGGCCGTCGCCTCCTCCACATCCCATCAGATGATGAGCGGGTCACGGAGCCCAAAAAAAAAATAACCAAAAAAAAAAAATTGCGCCCGGCTCAGCCTCGATCCCTCTCCGGAAAGAAATGACATAATATTCCTGTCAGCCACTGCAGCCGGTCTGCACCATGTTGCAATCATCCCGGACCTTGCTGTGGTCGATACACTGTAAGGGAAAGCAACTACTCCGCATGCTGGGAGTTTGCGTGCGAGCGCGCGTGCGAGGGAGCGTGCGTGCGCGCCGGCGCGCAGGCATGTGAAGACAAGTGGCAGTAGCTTTGTCCTTCCTCTCCATTAGTTTGTAAAGTTGAATGCGTAGGATGATGTCATGGCCCCCCCATCGCTGTTTCCTTGCCGCCAACTTTATGTGCTTCTGTGTACTTTCTGGCCTCCGCCGTCACCTGAGATGTCATCCTCAAGCTAACCATGTCCACCATCACTCTGTCCTCCTCAACAACCCCATGCCAGCCTTCCTCCTCCACCTCCTCCTCCTCCTCCTCCTCCTCCTCCTTCTCCTCCTCCTCCTCACTGCCATGTTGTAACTAATGAATAAAACGTAAGGCATGAAACATGTTCCTCTCCTGTTTTTATTCCCCGTGCAGCAGCCAGGCCCTGTGTACACCTCCCATTGTCACGCCGATTAAACATCCATTTCCATACTCTGCTCTCAGCATGTGTTTGTGTCTCGTCTGTCCACCTCCCCGGTGTCCCCATTCCTCGGTGTGCCCGCTGTGTGCTCCGCGATATCGCAGTGACCACCTCTCACTCTTCCTTTGTCCTCCTGCGGCCTTGTTCATTTGTTTACGTGGGGGGGCAGTCCTCCTTTCATGCCTCCCTGGCCGAGCGTGAGCCGACCGCTGCAAAACGCGTGTGACATAGTAGCCCTAATTACCGCTGGATTACCATCTTGTTTGAAAGCGAAGATTGTTAATTAGGAGTCAATAGGCTCAATGGCTCTCTGATGGCTTCTCACACAAATTCAAAATGTATCGCACAGTGTGGATCACACCCTGGCGTGGCTCCAGCGAGCGAGGGGCTTAACTATTATCATCACCTCTTTATCGCCAACCGAGACTGTTTCTGCGATGGAAGCTGGCGTAAAAACTCGGAGGGTCCTTCATACTGGAGACATTTGGGGAGGGGGGGGGATCGTCAAGATTTGAGGAGGCTCACAAAACCAAAAGCGGTAAAATTGCCTCCAAGGTAAAAAAAAAAAAAATGTTGTTGTGACATGTGAATCGTGTGCAGAAGATGGCATTTTTGTATTGGATGGTCATCCATGTGGTGATCCTGGATGTTTGTTTCGTGAAGTCAGACTGTGAAGAGTCAAACACTCAGAGGGGAGATGCTGCTGAAGTCACAGTGCTGCTGTAACCTCAGCAAAGGGTCAGAAGCTCGTCACATGCAGCTTTTTATCGCTCGGTGTCTTTGCCTAATCATATTCCTTAGTCATCCTCTTATTAGCCTAATTGCCCCCTTAGGAAAAGAGCGAGGATTTCACTGAGACTAAGGACTCCTTTTATGTTTCTTCTTTTATGGTTGTTTTCATTCTTGGATCTCCATTTTTAAGTAGATCTGGGAGGGAGCTTCTCGCCTCATCTACAGCAGTGCGGCGATACAAAAGGCTGGAGTGGTTACGTAACACTCGCAGCGGATCTGACCTTGTTGAATTGAATAATTTGGTACAGATTGAGTGAAGAACAGTCGCTTCAGCAATCGAGAAACGAAGCGCGCGCTGAACTCTTCTTGGCCCCCAACAAGATCACCGCGAGTTTGTTTTTGGAACTTTTTCTCTCCGCGAGTCACCGAGAGTACTGTGCAAAGTTCAGATCCTGTTTAACATGCCGCAAACCGCCCCGATGTGCTTCTATTCTTCACGTGCAGGTTTTTCTTTCGACACTCAAAAAGATGTTGTCAAGTTCATTCTGCCTAAAATTCGGTGCAAATCAGTTTATTTCAAACTCGACACAATCCGTCCAACGAGCGTCAGAATCACAGCTCTTGATTTTTTTCCCCCTTCATGCGACTTTGTGAAAGAGTGAAAATAGTTCGGCTTTCCAAAAGTCAACGATGGTTAACAAAGCATCAAAAAACAAGTTACTGTCCTCATCCTCGAGAAGGGTAAAAAAACCCCCCGTAAATGTAGCATTTAACCCTGTTATTTACATTTATGTCATTATTTTTGTTCAAGAGGTTTTCAGCTGAAATCTTGAACAAAAATCATGCAGCTGATTGTTAGTCAAGAACACAACACCATGTTCATAGTTTTAAACTATGTTCATTTATATTTGTGCGAATTCACAAATTACACCCTCCATGAAGTTTGACACAAGTTTGCTGGAGTGCTGAAAAAAACAGGAGCAAATAAAAACCCCTCCGTTTTCCCCAAATCATATAACAAGAGCTAATTACGTGATATGACGCGTTCTTTTAACGTTTGGCTCCCATTATTTGACTGACTGAACATTGTTGTGCTTTAACTTGAAAATGACATTGCCTTTCCCTTTGATTCAGAACTGGTGCTTCAGCCATCGCTTGGTCTTTGTGAATGTTATTCAGTCAAAATAAACGTCAAACGTATTTGCAAGATGAGGTTGAACAAATGTGAGTGATCATTGTGGATTGTCTCGACAAGAGCAGCTTTGCTGTGGATGTGCGCCTGATGAGACACTTTTTGGAAACAAAAAGCACCACAAACACACGGTCTGTGTGTACAAACCTGAACGAAGTCACATGAATGGCAAAGAATGGGCTGTATTGTGCGTGTGCGTCCTCGATCGTTTTGGCCTGCGTGTTGCTCGACGGTGTGTGAACCGAGCTCCTGCAATGCAGCCTGTTGACACACAGTCAGCGTGAAACCCAAGCGCGGACGGAATCACGAAGCTGTGGGATAAAACTCTCAGTCGTGAGCTTGCAATTGAATTCACAATATTTTTTAAAAATACATCACTTTGTCCCCACTTATGTCCCATCGACAATAAATCAGGTGTTGTCACGTGAAATATTTGCCCTCTGAGTTCGTGTGCGAGCGAGAATCTATTGGTTTACAAAAATGTCCACAAATGCTATTGATAGGTTGATTAAAGTGACATTTCAGATCAATATTGTTCCACACTAATCAACACGCATGTACGTTCAGAAATGAAGGAGAATATTTACAAGCTCAGTGTGTTGACTGTGTCCACTCTGTCTCAGTGTGAGCGGGATCAGTTTGTTCATTTGGATCAGTTTGAGAATAATACTCTTAAGTTTTAATGATTTTTACGACGATATATAATTTCAGGAGGAATAAAAACTGATTTAGCTTCTTATTACTGCTACAACTAGAAATAAGATTTGTAATCGTAGTATAGTAATAGTAATATAGAGTGTTTTTTAGTTGCATCTTGAAATTTGGTAAGAACAATCAGATAATAGACCTGTAATGAGGGAACAGATAGTTAATCTGATTACGTGGTTTTTAATCGATGCATGTCTGCATTCATCATTCAGGAAGGCCCCTGGTTGGTGTTTTTGTCACTCACCGTTTTGGATCTGCATGTGTTCGTGTACGTGCGGATGTGTCGAGAGGAAGTGACACCAATTTGAATGGGAAAAGATCCGCATTTGCATTTGTATGATGAAAAACATCTCGCGGATCGAGCCGTACAACCCCCCCCCCCCCCTTTTGCGCGCGTTCCGGGTGTTTCTGGTGCTTTTGGGCGGCTCTTCTGGCGCTGCCTTAAATCCGTGCCGTTTCTGGTCAAATGGCCAGAGCTGCTTCCTGTTCCTGCTGATCTCCCAGCGTGCGGCGGTGAGATTACGCGCGACCACTCTCGGCCCGAACATTAACACCGTCCTCAGACCGACGGCCGTGTGGGCGCGCGAGCGCTCGGTGTTTCGGCGACAGGAAGGCGCGACTCCGCTTGCTTTTGATAAAGCCTGAATAGCGGCAGCGGCAGCAGCTCTCTAAATTAGGATTAGTCTTTGCAAACAGATGTTCCACTCGCCTGCAGTCTCAAAAAGCCCATCGCCTTCTTGCACACAGCCAAAGATTAGCATTAACCTGACTTAATGAACTTTACACTCTGTTGCAAGCCTGCAGGGAGAATACAACAAGTCTATTGTGTTTATGTAATCTTCATCTTATTTTTCCGCAGAGCGAACTGTCGGGGGTTTGAAGTTTGTCGTGCGGAGTGTGGCCCCGTGTGTTTTATAGTGTCGCTGTGTGTTGAGCAGACAATAGTCGGGATTGTTCTTCTTGTTAAGTGTTATATTAGTGCTGGCCAAGATAGGAGGAATGAAGCGTAACATTGCCTATTGACCTGCTGATTAAGCAGTAGCCGTTATTGCTCGAACTAATCGTACCTGATGGCTCCTCCAGGCAGACCGAGAGCGAGGGAACAGAGGGACGGCCCAAAGTCCTCCTTCTGATTTATGTGTGTGTGTGTGTGTGTGTGTGTGTGTGTGTGTGTGTGTGTGTGTGTGTGTGTGTGTGTGTGTGTGTG